>JABFQC010006778.1:0-10535 GCA_022817085.1 Psilanteris sp. ZL-2020
ACGGACGCAAAAGTGCGATTCGGTCTCAGAGTTGGCACTATGGATGTAATACTATGAGTCACGTTTGACTCTCGTAGTGAGAATTTGCTCTTACGCTATTTATTAATTTGGCAATCTAGGTAGAAAGCCGTAACTGTAATTCAGCGTTCGTCTACTCATCTATCAAATGTGATGACAGCCATTTCATCTATTTCACTGATCCATTTGCAGATGATGCTGCCTAGATTCGGGGAGCAGGAATATTGACATCTACATTAGAGACTCATCTTCATTTATATCATCTGATTTGGGTAATTCATTTAAGACTTCTAAAATCCCGGAGTATTATATATCCCGGATAATTCAGTTGATCATTCTGATATATTTTCGAGATCGAAGTATTAGCAGCATTGAATTATAGTGGGGCTATGGGTAATTAAGGCAGCTTAAGATATGCTGGCCGATAAAAATGCCTCATATATTCCAAAGTTAAAATATCAAAAATTTCATTAAAACAAACTTAAGTTTGTTTAATTAGGACTTTAATTATTTATGGGATGGATTCTGCGAAAAGTTAATTAACATTTCAATAACTAAATCTTAGAGATGAAAATTTAAAGTAAAATATTTTAAATCACAAAGGTTATTTTATGGTTGAATTGAGAAGGGTTAAAAAGGATGAATGATGGATTTAAAAGGGTAAAGAAACCTTATTAATTTAAGAACAAAATTATCAAAAGCTTAAAATTTATTTATTTAAACTTCAAATTACTACAAAATTAAATTTAAATATAAGGGTTGTAGAGGCCTTAGGGGTTAAATAAAATTTATTTCTTTGGAGGGTATTTTTGAGGTAAGAAGGTTCCAAAAGGGTAAATTTTAATTAAATTCTAAATTTTCTAAAGTCTAAAATTTAATTAAATATAGAGATTAGGAAAGTACACAAAAAATCAATTATTAAATACACTTATATTTCTTGCTCGTTTTATATAATCGCTATATTCTCGCTCAAACTTTCAAATTTTGCGTTTTACGCGATTTCCTTTTTACGTGCTAATTTGTCATAGTTTTAATGCAACGGCCACCACGTATGCCGCAAATGAATTTGTGCTTTTGCACTACAAAATATGGCAAAAGTTTTTTGCGGACGGCCGTTCCAAAACTAAAATTATTGTTCAAAGCAGGTAACCTCTCCCCGCGATTGAGATTGCAGTAGATAATATTGTTTAAATATACTGACCTCATAAGCTCATATTAAAGCTTCATAATTCTCATACCTTAGATATCATTTTTACCATAGACGTATATTTTACATAATAATAAATCATTTAGTAAGGCCTCGATATTCTATTAGTTATATTATTGATTATGTTTTTTTAATAAATCAATATGAGATAACTTTCATATAATTGTTTACTAAAATTATATCAATTTATTTTGGTACTAATAGTTATAACATACAATGGTATTCTTTCTCGTACAAACTAAAGCAAGAATTGAATATAATGCAAATTAGATGTGACAAGAAAATTCAGATGACTTTTGGTGGATTATTAACATTGAATCTCGAAACGTATATTAAGGTAAATGAACTTATTCATATTTGAATAATTCGAAAAATTACTACACTATGTATTATTTTTGTTAATTAGTTATTAAATTAAATTTTTTTAGTTAAATTAAGTTATTAATTCAAATTTTAAATTCCAGATAATGCAGACTTCATTTTCATATTTTACAGTATTATCTTCATTGTGAGATTATATCTGTTTTATTTTGTATTTTAATATCTATTATAATCAATATTATATATAATAAAATGAAGTGTATTGAAATTTATGAAAGAATGCTAGATTTTTTTTCTTTTTTAAAAATTATCGCAGAATAGTATATTTTTAATGAATATAATGATATAACCATATACAAAAGTACACATGTTTAATCCATATTTTGATATGTATTGTATGAAAATATTACTAATTATTATATAATGTAATTATTATTTATATCTTCATAATTAGTTTGCACTATTTCATATTATTATCATTACCAATGTATAGAATTATTAATGTATAATAAGTGTATAAAATTTATTGAATTACAGTTTTAATTTTAACGTTTTTAAATATATGATAGAACACGTATACATAAACACGTTTATTGACTTATGTTCAAAATCTCAATTATTCATTTTAAAACTAATTTCAGAATTGTAGTATACATTTTTATAACAAACTTAATAAATTTAAAGAATTATTCTTCGAATTCGTATTTGAATATATGTCTCGGCATAATATTCAATGCAATCTGAGGTTGAAATAATACGCAAAGTGAATTGAAATTATCATTAACTTATAGTTCAATTTGTAAGGTAATAAGAACTTTATTATGTAATTCCAAAACATCATGAGTTATTTAGAATGTTAATGACTTTTATGTAATGATAAAATTATATGTTAGTTAATATATAATAAGGGGTATTTAATTCAACTTTATAATTATACTTTTTACTACTTCTAGAATTCAAATGAAAATTATATGAAACATTTGCTTCGTATTTCGGTTTTTATCATTTCAATTTCTGCTACCGTAGCTTAACATTTATTTATGTATTGTAATAACTATTTTTTCTTTCTAAACTTGTCGCAATAACTTTTCATACTGTTAAATTAATTATATAGTCATTAATATTCAATTTGAATATTTACTAAATCTATGTTGGAATCAATTAAGCTATTTTTTAAAACTTACAAAAATGATGAAGCAGATTTTGTGTTTGGCAAGATTTTTAAAATACATAAATTTATATGCCGGATAAGTGGTATTTGGCCTTACCAGAAAGGATACCAAAAATTCATTCATTTGATGAATAATATTGCTATTAGTGCCCCTATGTTTATATCCCAGGTAATTGTTAATTTACAAAACCATTCAAAATACACTGAACGTAGAAATTATTTTCATACACGAACCAATAAAAATGTTACAGATTAAATATATTTATTATTACGTAAGAGAGTTAGATGAATTTATTTCGGCATTTATTCTATTAGCAGGACATATTTTTTTGATAGTATTAAGAGTGAACAGAATGATTTGGCATTTCAAAGTAAGTGATACTTATAAAATAAGAACGCTTGAAATGGTCTTACAATATTATTATTATAATCATTCAAAAAATCCTAGTATAAGGAACTTCATGACGTAATTGCTGAGGATTGGATCATTATGACAAAAACCGAGGAATATGCTGTTTTAGAAGAATACGCTATAAGATTGAAAAAAGTTATACTTATTGACACTGGTAAATATTCTTTTTTTTATAAAGTAGTACAAAAGTAGATGTTATTTAAGACCAATTGAACAGACAAATTTTTATTACATAATAGATATGTTGGCATTTATTGGCCGCGGCGATTTTGGCCGTTTCCGCCGTTTCGGCCACTAAATGCGAACGGTAAAATTTATGGAACGTGCCTTTTTTATGGAAGTAAATTATACTATTTGCTATTCAAAATTAAATCTATTGAATTAATTCAATTAAAATTAAATTGTAGAAATAATGTATACATAATTTTAATGACATGCAATTTTTTGCAATTATTTTAACCTCGACATTTTATTATTTTCTTGTTACTTAATTTCAACATATTTTACTTCATTTCATTTTACATTATGAGTAGTAATTATTAAAAAAATGACATTTTTCAGATTATTATAGTAATGAAATTTATGAAATATGTAAATTTTTCATTGAGAAAAAATTCTTATTTATATAACTACAATTTGTTTAAATTCAACGTTTTAAACTCAATACACATAGATTAATCATATATCAAATACGAAAATTGTTGCACAAATAACTTTTTTGGTTGTAACGTTGTTTTTTTGTTTACTGCATTCTTTTTTAGATACTGAATACTTAACGGGAAGCTTTCTAGATAAATTATAGGACATTGTAACTCAAATGAAATTAATTCCCTTATACTTGATGAAATACACTGTAAACCCAGTTCTGTATAATTGCACTCATGGAGTGTAATTTTACACATTAAGTGTAAATATTACACTTCATATGTAAAATCTTCTTCTGCATAACTGTGTTACACAAAAAATGTAATATTCTTATTACACACAGTGTGTAGAACTCCTGTGTAGGTACACAAATGGTGGAAACTATTGACATAACCTGTAAAACATAATAAAAACAAAACTGACTTGATTCCGCCTAGAGTCAAGCCACATAACCTATAGAACATAAAAATAAAACACAATAATACACTGACTTGATTTCGAATAAATCAAGTAAGTCCAAACCATAACACACGACACTACATTCCTCTTCGGTAAAAGGAATGTAAACAAAGGCGACCGTTCGACTAAAGAACAAGACGCTCGGAGTGCACTGAGCACCGCTCCGCGCAAACGTACCACACACCGCGCGTCGAGTAACACTTCGCGCGACCAACAACAATGTGCCTACGACGATACACCGTGCAAACCGATAAAGGCGACGTTACGCAAGCTCGAAGCAGTGCGCCGAGCGTAAACACTGCTTGAGCCGCGTTCATCGTAAGTCCCCGATTCCCGCGTTATCCCAACACGGAGCGACAGACTCCTCGCGCTAAACACGAACCGGCGGCGCGAGATTGACGGCGGCCAATCAGAGCACCGGTGCTCTCATTGGTACGGCGGCGGTAAGCTCCGGAGCCAATCCGGGACCCCCTGGGGCCTATATAAACAGTTACGTAACTGATCTCGCTACCACTCGACATCCAAACTCTCAGGCGCGTCTAACGGCCGAGGTTATAGTCTGGACTAGAGCTCCGAAGGCGATTCCGAGGAGATTTCCCTGGCGATTCAACAGGCGATTCCTCTGGCGATATTCCAGGCGGTTCTCCGACGATCCGACGACGACGACTAACGCTATAAGACGCATAGAGCGCGATAAGCCCTTTATTCACCGGCCATTACCGCAGATACGGGTAGCCGTATTAATGCGCAACTATCTGCGGGAAAGCCACCCAGTACAAACAAAATACACATGAACAACGACACGAGCCAACCACACTCACCCACGCGACGCGAACGACGTGCAGCCCGTCCGAGGATATTCCGACGACAACGCAATCAACAACAACACCGCGAAATCCTCGAGTTGCACGATAAACAACTCGAGGAAGATTTACACCGCAAACTTACACAATTCCAACCACCGGTCGGCGAGATAATACGCGACATACACGAGGATATTTCTCGCAATTCCGACATTCCGGCAAATTACCCTCGTCCAACTATACCACCGCGACCAAAGACCCCAGAACCACCGACCAATACAATTCGCGTACCAACACGTCCCTTGCGACCCCGTACGGTAAGCCATGAGCGCGCTCCGTCTACGTCGTGGCCGGTAGGCACTAAAATCACGCCGTATTTGCGACCTCCACACGCGGCCTAAACATACACAAATATCTATCCTTTATTTTTAATTATTTATTCTTCCGCCCTCTTCCTGTCGTTGCACTTGGGTGACAGGAAACTCGGCCCTTTTCAGGGCCACCAAACATTTATAACGAGAAAAACTTTAAAATTACGTTGGTCGAGTGCCTGTTGACAATCCGACAGCAAAGCGGATCACGTCAGTATATGCTCCTTATTATGAAAATCACTATATATGTTTATCACAATATGCAATAGAAATTCGTTTGCACACTGTTAAAAATGTCGTATAAGAATTGAGTTCCGGTGTAACAAATTCGCTTCTATATAAGGGTTTCCTGCGGGTTTAATCTTTAACGGAGTTCAAAGTTGGATCGTAAAAACCAGAATGTAATAATATTGTACATTGAAACGTTATAATGTCACAATGATACGAATGCTGTCACACATTTATGAGTATAATTTTACATCCAAATATCTCACTCCTCACGTGTTTTGTCGATTTTCAACAGTACACGATTGGTCGTAATTAACATAAAAATTACTTCCTAAATAGTAAAAAAGCTGTTAATTTTTATTGCATATAAAAAGGAATAACTTTCTCCGCAAAAAGCTTATAATTATAGAATTACTTTGATGTTACGTGTGTTTCAGTTTTACAATACATATTACTAGTTCTATTCTGTTTGGGACCATTGATGCCAAAAATTTTGGATATTATAAATCCATTGGATGCTAAACGAAAGAGTGACCATCTGTTTAAGACAAACTTAAATGTTTTGTTAAAAAATCATTATTGGATAATGTATTTTATTAACGTAATAGCTATTACAACCGGAACAGTACAGTTCCAATGCATGTTGAACAGTTTATTCATATTCTTTAATCATTGTTGTACAATATTATGTATTGTTGGGTATGATATTTGAATATATATATTTTTTTAATTCAATTTTATCACAAATTATACGACATAAAAAATTATTTAATGTTATTATATTTATGTTGTTGAAGTTTGTAATTTTGATAATATAAGAACATACCACAATGATCATAACATATGTAAGCTGTATAGTAATTTGTAATTGTGAGACATTTTTAGAAACTTTGAAAACTATTGAAAAGATATAGAAAAAATTTTTTTTCGCAGAACTTTGTTTTTGCAGATCGTCGTTAGCCTCGTTTGTCTTCACGTGCTTGTTTAAATAATTTAAACATAAATTATTTTCTTTTCTTAGAAAAAGAGAAATTTCCATTAATCCTTTAAATAAATAAAAGATAAAAAATAAATTACAGTTCAAAATTAATAAAATTTTGTAATCCTGAGTGATCATTACCCATGTAGAAATTGCCATCCATTCACCGATCGTTAACAGTAGGCCCATGCATGGTACAACATTGGCAGTTACCGTTGGTAAAATATCAAAATGTGACATCGTTTTGCATTGGCCTAAGGTTTTGATAAGTGTTTGGATCAATATTTATATAATACGTTGGATAAAGACTGGCAACCAAGATTAGGCCAATATCAATTGCGAATGTTATGTTAATATGTATAAAGAATGTGGAAAAGTCTGTGGTCTGCCAGTTCAAAACGACCAGCCCAAAGTTGGCACAACCTTGGATGCCAATCTTGGCAAACCGTTGGAATGAAACGTCAATTACCTCTGGCCCAACCTTGGCCGTCGACCGTTCACCGTGTAGCTCAATATCTTTAAAATTTACTTGTGATTAGTTCGCACTTGTGGTTAGAGTGACAAAGGCGGAAACTACCATTAAGAAGTTAAGCAACATTGGCGACGGTCATTACCCGGATGGATGACCGTTCTAAAAGATGTTTTATAATGATGAAAATGCGTTTTCAGATATTAGAATATATAAACATTTTAATAATTATTTTTTTTGTTTACATTTTTTTTTTGAAAAACAAGTCAAGCATGACCCAAGCTTATGCCAACGGTCGACTGCCAATTTTGTGCCAGAGGTAATTGGCGTTTCATCCCGACGATGGGCTATCATTGGCAATTAACGGTCAATCAACCATCGATAGTGTTGGACCAAGTTTGGGCCGTTTGTTTTTTTCTATATGGGATACTAGGCAAATGATTGGCAAATGTTACTGGGTCATTATTGACTGCCAAGAATGACTGAATCTTGGTATATTATACTGGGCCAATATTATATACCAATGTTGGGCCAATATGAATAGCGACTGAATGGCGAATATAACTCGATTTTTGTTGATGCCAATTGTTGGCCCACTCAATATGCAATGTTAGGAATATATTGGCTACCAACATTAAAACAATGCAAAACGGTGTGACATTTTGATAATGGCCCAATCTCTGAAAATGACGGTTTGCCAACTATCTCCGATATTGTGCCGATATTGGCCCAGTTGTACATTTCTACATGGGTATATATTGAATTATATGCTTTTAGGGCGTTTAAATCCTGATCTTATTAGACCTAGACCTCTTATTTAAGAAAAATATTTAAAAAAACAAACTGAATTTCTCATAAAAAAATTGTCCAAGAGGAAACTGAATGTACTGAGAAATAAGCTAAAACTAGGTAAACTAAATATTGGCTCGCATGTAAAAATCTATGATTTAAGTATTAGAGTTTGCAAAACCAAACTAAAATCATTTTTGAAAAATTGTATATAATATCTAATTATAGTATTTTGGTGTTTACTAAGCCTTGATTAAATTCTGAAATGTTAAGTACTGAGCTCAAGTTTGATAATTATAATACTTGTTTAATATGATATTAAAAATTAATCGATTAGACGTTAGTCGAGTGACTATAATCAATTAATATTTAAAAATTAATAAAAAGATGTTAAGAAAGGAAAAAGAGAATGTTAAACTGCTTGTTTGGTTTGCATCTGTGAAAAACGTGAATCGTATAACATAGATCTCAAACAATAAAGCTGTCAAATTAATAAAATAATACAAATCAAATTATAAAATTAAAAAAGCATATGCTTATAAATCAGCTATCATGCTGATAATAAAAATTCTAAATTTAAAGAGCGATTACGTCAGCGAAACGCTGGAAAATCGCATCAATTCAAACACAAAATGCCTTGACGCAACGCTAACACTTTAATTTCAAATTAATTCACACACTGACTGAAATGTGACAGACACTATCATACCAATCAATATACATGCCTCAATCACAAGTGAACATAAGTAAAATAACTAAAATCTTAATCAAATAAAACCTTCCTCAATAACGGAAGAAAGGAACTCATCATCTGCTGCGGCACGGGGGCGATGAGCAACAAACTCGGCGATAACTCGGTCGAGTTACAAGGAAGTAAAAGGTAAGGTTGCTCAATAAATTAAGAGGAAAATAGGAAAAGGATAAAGAGCCCTCCCTAGTACATACCTCCTCAAACCAATAGTCAAAACCTAAAACCAAGCATAATCGCTCGACATGAACGAGTTATAAAATGATTTCAAATTCAAAACAAAATAACGGCCTAAATGGCACTCCGTCTGAGTGACCCTATGCGCCGAAAGACTTCGAACGGTTTCTTGACAACGCGTGCAAGTTAGTCATGACCCCGCGAATAATAACGCGCAACGATCGCGCGCATCCAAAATCGATAAGAGGGGAATCGCGAACACGCCTTTCATTTTCGAACATGCATCGATTGCAGAAATTGCGAATTCTGCATTCTGAAAACAGCAAGGCAAAATATTTATTATTTAAAAAATGTATTGACTAATTTTTTATAAATTTTTAGTCTGGCAAAAAGTAAAGTCTGGCACAAAAGGAGATTATTACCATACTGATTTAGTCAGGCACAAGGCTGAAAACAGATCAGGTCCAGACTGCCGCCATACTGATTATTGCCATATTATTTCCAGATCATTTCCAGACTAATTTTTTCCACGCGGGGGTATATTATTTGATAATAAGATGATATGGTCATCATGATACTGTCACGCGGTACGATTTAATGTGGCTATCCTGGATCCCAAAACTAATAAAAAGGGGTAACGGAAATTAGAAATGAGGGTAGGTCCCTCCCGATTATAAAAAAATTGTATTAAAACTATTAAAAGAGACCGGCACCGAACAACAAATATTAACAAAAAAAAGGTAGTACCGACGCACTATCAACTTTTTTTGTAGTGGTAATCGGAACCCTTATTAGTGTTCGGGCACAACGCTTTACGGTACTAGGGGCAGTGATGCCGTTTCGACTAGCAGCACGGAAATCCCTCAACTCCCACCATGACATATTTAAATGTATTTAAATGTTCAGAAAGCTATGGTGGGGGTAGAGGGATTTCCGTGCCACTAGTGGAAACGACATCATTGACTAGGGGGGAGAGGGAATCAGATATTCCTGATTTGAAACATTTAGGACCAGAAATTGATCTAAGATTTATATATAATTTAACCGTAATAATAAAGTAATTATAAAGACTGAGCACTAATTCTTTACATGCTAAATGAACAAAGTTTATAAACACTCTGGAAATTGATATTTCAATATGTCAAAATCAGAAATTGAAAAATGTATAAGAAAGAAAATAATTGTATATGAAAAGCTGAACTAAATTAAACTACTACACTATATTATACAAGACCATATTTCATATTGTGAAATAAATGTATACAAAAATAAATAATGAATAAATAAAATAAAAATGAAAATATAAAAATAAATAAATGACAATGGCTATAATAAGGATATAGTATTTGAAAATTTAAATAATAAATATGAATTTGAAAATTATGTTTTTGATGAATATGAGAAAAATAATAATGATAGTGACAATAATAGTGATGATGATGCATATACTAATGATGTAATATAAATTAATTAAAACAAGTATTTAAATAACGAAATTCATATTAATAAGAAAATCTGAACTTAACGCCAAACCCAAAATAAAACTTATGAATTAGAAAAGATTGATTTAACTTCAAAATCATAATGCCAAATTTAAAGTCATGAACGAAAACTTTGGCGACCTGTCATTTTTCAAAATATATCACACAAAAATTCCCAGAACTATTAATTAAACCATATTGTTATATGTATTAAATAGGTTTATTGTTATTAAATTATATAAATTTAAATAAATACG
>JABFQC010006779.1:0-10535 GCA_022817085.1 Psilanteris sp. ZL-2020
GGATATTCTTCTCCTAAATATTCATAAAGAACAACACCTAAATGTCCCATAAGTTTTTCCTGGAAAGGATAATCATGAGTAAAATAAATGAGTACATATTAAATATATTTTTAATACACAAATAATATAAAATTATATGTATTAATACACAAATTTTATATTTGATTTAGAGACGAAATAAAATTGAAATAAATTTATGAAATTGTGTTACCAATAACAACATACCTCTTGACATGTTTTCATCACTACAGCAATCCTTGAAATTAAATCAGCAGCCTGTTGTCTCACTTTGGCAGATTTGTTATTTAAGCGCCACAAAATGGTACCACAAATTTGTGGCAAATATGCTTTGACTCTTTTTCCTAGAGTATTTACAATAGTACCAAATCCATTCAGCATAACAACATCCTGTAAATTACATAATATTGTAATTATTATCCTTTATATTCATGAAAAAAATTATATAAATATAGAATAAATTATTAATGTCTATAAGTTTAAATTTAATTAGGCATATATACATATATTTAAATATCATAAAGTTGTGTAAATACCAAATGCTTATAATATGAAAAGCTTATTTTAAAATTAAAATTACCTCAGTAGTTTGTTCCTGGAAGGCATATAATATGCCATCGATGAGTTGTTCCTCAAGTCGAGAATCTACATCTGCTGCTCCTAGATTACCCATTATTTTTTCGATTGTTTCCATAACCATTTTTCTATATTGTTCATTTTCATCTTTTAAGTCGTCGACAACGCGATTTATAATTTCTGATGCCCCTACTTTGTTTGCTATCTCAACTGTTGTATCAACTAACTACAAAAATATAAGAACATTTTATTGACATTAAGTATTAAAAAATTAAAATTAAAAAAATTATACTCTATTTACTAATTAAAATTACTAAAATTATATTTTAATTCAAATAAAATGCATTTTATAGAATTTTATAAAAGAACACAATTTACCTGTCTGTAATTACGTCTATCTAAAGCCATTCGATGGTTCCAAAAATGTTTAAAGAAATTTGGTAAGATTTCATCTTTGATATATTGTGCTTCAACACCATCAGTTGAACAACATTGTTTAACGACCTAAAAAATATGAAACAAATTATTATATAAAAGATTATATTTATAAATTAAATGATGAAATAGTAATGAGAGTTAATTTTATTAAAGATTTAGTGTGATATTTGATGATAAATTAAATTTTAATTTACATGTTGAAAAATGTATTGATAGATCTAATCAATTATTGTATTTTTTAAAAAGAACTTGTACATATTTTGATTCGATAGAAACTATGAAAGTTCTTTATTTAACATTGATTAAACCAATTTTGATGTACTGTAGTATAATTTGGTTTCCTTATACTCAAATAAATATAAATAAGATAGAAACTATTCAGCATAAATTTATGAGAATAATGTCATTTAAGTTAAAAGTTGAAGATCCTTATATTAATCATGATTATGAAATTATTTCTTCTATGTTGAAAATTCTTACTTTAAAATCTTCTAGAAAAATAAATGATTTGAAATGTATTCATAAACTTTGTAATAATAAAATTGATTGTCCTGAATTGTTATACATGTTGAATTTTAGAGTTCCACAAAGATTTTCCAGGCAACGTGAAATATTTAAAATTGAATTATATAGAACTAATTATACTGATAATAATCCCATAAATAGAATTAGTAAAATGATAAATGATCTAGATATTGATAAAGATTTGTTTTGTGTGCAATTTAAAGAATTAATAACATATGTTAATGCGAATATTTATGATTTTTGAATGAAAATTGTAATAATCAACTGCAATATATTGTAAATATGATCTGTTATACATTATACATCACCTTATTATATATTATATATTTATGTACAAAATGGACTTTAAGTCCGTAGGTTTAAAATAAATAAATAAATAAATAAATAAATTATTTTATAAATACAACACAATGTATTAAAATATAAAAGAATTGAAAATGCTGAACACGAATGTTTTCAATTTAATTTTTGTTATACATCTATTTATTATATTTCAAGTTTTAAAACGTGTATATAAATTAAATATAGTTATCAAATATATACCTTTAAGACTATTTTTTTCATTTCTTCATCAGGGGACTGGAACTCTCGAATCAAAATCAACATTACTTCACGAGTATAATAATTCGCATATTCGGCATCCATAAGTGGAATTAAATAACCGATAGCTTTAAGGAAAGCAGCCAAACCTTTTCCTCTATGAGTACGAATACCTTTCCACAAAGGTTTTAAAACCGAATCGAAACTTTCAATACCATAAGGAGTTGCAGCTTCTGCTAAAGCAGCTATAGCCAATGCAGTAATTGTACGCACTTTTTGTTGTTCATCCACCAAACCTGAAAATAATTAAACCATTTGTATCAAAAAACCTTTTATAACAAGTTTGGTATTTTGATTTGTTAAACTTAAATTGTAATCATTTTATTTATTAGTTTTATTTAATTTTAAAATATGATTTAAGATAAAATTAAACTTAAATAACTGTATATTTAAGAATAATACATCTATCAGGCAATATTAATTTCAAATTAAAATTACGATTTGTAAAAACTTACCATGTTCGATAATTTCTACCAAACTTTTTAAATGTGGT
Organism: Psilanteris sp. ZL-2020; assembly: GCA_022817085.1. Lineage (NCBI taxonomy): Eukaryota > Metazoa > Arthropoda > Insecta > Hymenoptera > Scelionidae > Psilanteris > Psilanteris sp. ZL-2020. Next base: position 2,651 of record JABFQC010006779.1, read on the forward strand.
AAAATTGCGCAACCCATCAAAATAGCGATCTGTTGAACGATTTTAATACCAGTATGCCTAGCTTGCCAGGACTTTTTGCTACGACACACAGCTTTCAAAAATGGTAACAGAGAAGGAATACCAAGCGCTGACGCCACAACTGCAAAAGCTCTTGCAGTTGTGTTTCTCACGTATTCATCAATATTGTCGATATCAGGTCTCATAGTGGAAATCATAGTAGCTAAACCTGCTGCCTTGGCTAAATTCGATATTATTTCTCTTCCTTCAACACGAGCATAGTAATCTTCGTCAATTAATAATGGTTCGATAACCACCAAAATCTATAACATTCATAGAAATATATTTAATTTAAATAATCGTTATCAATAATTATCATTTCATATTATTTTATGTATGTAAAAAAAATTATAATTTACTTATAAGGTTTAATTATATGACCAATTTAACAAAATTTTACACTTTCATACACTGAATTTGTTAAATATGACTGGATTAAAATTACCTTGTGTACGTAGGGTCTGACCAAATCATCAAGTTTATATAAAATTCTGTCAATAACTTTCACCAATAAATGTCTTTCCTGATCCTCCAACGTGGGAGACATAAGTAAAGGCAAAATTTGATTGAACAAAGGACCAGCACCGAATTCTCTAGCTTTGTCGGTAATTTGTCTGAGAGCAGCTTTACGCATTGGCGGAGTGCCGTTTTTAATTTTCAAAAGCAACTTCATGATTTTCCTTTCTTTTTGTTCTTCCGGACTGAGTGATTCCTCGTCCACGTCCACCAACAATTTATCAAAATATTGAGCGTCCTCTGGTTTCATGAAAGGAAGATTACCTTTAGGTTGATTGTCCACAAATTTTGCACTTTTATCTTCAGTTTGAATAAAAAACCCTTGCGGAGTTCCAGCCATGGGTGTTGGGGTTGCTGTCAATTTTCTCGCAGGTGTTCGGATTGGCACATATCCTAATAATAACAATAATAATCATATTTAGTTTATAATACAATTAAATTAATTAAAAAATGTTCAATTATTAGTTGTAATAATTTTTGTTTAATTATAATGATAATAATATAAGTTTTTTTCACCTGCAGGAGGTTGTAAAATTTTATAACCAGGTGGAAATAATGCGTCCAATTCATCGTCAGACAAAGGTCTATTTCTTTCATCAATTTCTCGTTCCCATCGATAAGCTTGCAATTGTTCAGGTGTCATAGACATTAAATGTCCTGGAGTAGGGGTCGCCAGACCTAAAGCTTTTTGACCAGTTGGTGTTACTCCACTTGGTGTAAGTATCGATGCTTGATGATGAGGCGTAGTTAAAGGGGTCGCTGGCGTTTGTGGTGTCATTGATCCAGGAGTTTGATTAGATGGTGTTTCATCCCATCGACTTTTTCGTTTGCTTGCTGAAGGTGTTGGTGTTTCTTGTATCAAGTCACCAGCTATGCGATCTGTTCGTGGGGTTTCTGCCCATCCACTACTATGTCCAGGTGTTTCTGTAAAAGTAAATCAGTTATTTATTTTTGTAAAATTAAAATTTTATATAATCATCGTTTTATTATTGTCATTCACTTCACATCTAAAGTTTTATCTTGGAAATATAAAAGTATTTAGTATTTCAATTGATGATATTGGTGGTGATATAATATATTCTAATGAAATATTTAAACATAAAATTCATGTATGTTGAAAATTATGAATTTAATTATCTTGATAGCAGTTCAATGATTTGAATTTGTAATATAATTAATAATCAAGATTTAAATTTACATTAAATGATACATATTGTAATTGTTCAACCAATTAATTAAAGAAATGTTTGTAATATACCTCTTTCAGTTTTTGGTGTTTCATCCCAACGATTACGACGACTAGATATTTTATCATGTGATGGTGTTTCCCTGCCTGGTGTGGCAGCACTGGGAGTAGCATGACCTGGAGTGGCATCCCACATTCTTGTGCTAACTCCTGGTGTTGCACCAGGTGTTTCACCACCTTTTCCATGTCCAGGAGTTTCTTCCCATCTAATAGCTGCAGGTGTTACCTAACATAAACGTAATTTTTGTCATTTAATTTGATCCATTTTTTTGTTTAATAAGGAATTTATTGTAATATTAAAATAAAAAATAATTACATCAGCATTATCCCATGTAGGTGTCGCGGCAGCTGCTACTGCAGTTTTTTTTACTGGCGGTGCATCATCGGTCTGATCCCAACGACCACGTTTTTTTGGAGCTGGTTTAGCTTCACCATTCGTTGGTTTTAATGTACCATCTTTTGCTTTTTCTGCCAATTTTTTTCGTAACTATAAAATAAAACAATTTAATTATTGAATATACTATAAGTAAACACATAATTTTTAAACACTCAAGCAATTAATCATTTTTAATATAAAATAATATTTTATTTATTTATGTTAAATATTTAGATCAATTTAAAATTTTAATGAAATGTAACAATGTAAATTCTATTATAAGCAAAGTATGAACATTTTCATTAATAAATATAATATTTTAAATTATTTTATAGTAATTTAAGTTTTAAATACGAATTATTTCAATTTAAATTAATAAACTTTAGTTTACATTGTTTATACAATAATCAAGAAAATTTACCTCTGTTTCTTCGCCTTTCAGTAACTGCTCTCGCATAATCTCAGTATAGGTTCTAGATCCAATATCCGGCGTCTTGCCACCTGTAATCATGAATCAAAAGTCACGCAAAGCGCAACTATTAGTTTCACGTATCTAAATGTCATTTATTTTGAAGTATTTAATGTGTCCTAATCAAATTCATGAAACAGTTGTTTAATGGCCTAAGAATATGTATTCTCATCCAATATGGCTACTGAATCTGCCTCTGCCTCTCACCTGCACTACATTAAGATTTATAGGAACACAAATAATGATGAACTATTGAATAACTGCAAATGATTGAACGCGGGTAGGAGAGTTATATTCAGTAGCCAATATTTAGCATACGTACGTGGAAGTTAGTTGCCACAGCGAGCACTGTCCTGCTCGTTTCTTCGATACCGTTAATTACTTTATCCATCTAAAAATTAACTCATTCTTGTTATTAATAATATTTGCATTCAACCCACACACTCTATTATTTTAATGTACGCACGTCTAAATACCTGCTTGACAAAATTTTAATATAACTTTGTTCTGCAATTCATTCAAAATTTACAGTAATTTGGTTTTAAAATCTATCAAAATATATTGTCATAACTTCGGACAAAGTTTATATATTTTAATAGATTTTTTATAAGATTAATGATGCAGAGTAAGATAAATTGAAGGCATTTTATTAATTGTAACTTCTGCATAATTATAATTATTAATTATTACTTATGTGTACAATAATTGATCATAATATTTTAGTGAATGTTGTTTATAAATATAAATAAATATATTCATCTTCTTATTAGTAATCTTAAAAAGATGTAAAACTATATAATTATATATCATAAATATAATAATGTATTTAGTTTTTTGTATTTAAATTAAAATAAATAAATTAATATGAGTGATATATATATTTATATATGTTTATAATTATAATATTTTTAGAAAAAATTTAACTTATTCAATTTTATTATTAACCCTAGTTTCAGACTGTGAGTCAAGAAGGTTTTTAGCACATATTTTATAACTCTGCGACGTTTAACCTTCGATATTGTATCCAGGGTTAACAGACGACTCCAAATGCACAGGGCGTCACTAAGATTGGAAAAAAATACTTACATTAGTACATATTTGGATATCAGAACACATTCACTCACCACACTTAACCAGTATAGAAGCTCATTACTTACAAAAAATTGTGTTTCCAATAAGGATTATCAAATTATGCATATTTTATGTTGATATTATGAATCTGCATATGTATAAATATATAAACTTTAAAATTTCTAAATAAGTTTTTGTAATATGTATATATATATATTTTATAATAAAAAAGGAGCTGTCTTATAGTTTTCAATTTAATATTGAAATAAAATTTGATATTCACATGCAAATTAGAAACATATATATATTTATATATAAATATACAAACATATTTTGTTGTGCGTCCGTTTAAACTAATTATGATAAGGATAATAAGATAAACTGTTTATGAAATTTGTATAATTGTAATGCATAATCATAACACCCTTAAAGGTATGAGAATGAATTTTGTAAATGTATCTCATTGTTTTGAAAATATAAATATATTAATAATAAATCTTTTATTTTTTCAAATGTGTTTTTTGTTTGTTTATCTTTTTTTTTAAACATGTGAAATGAGAATATATATTTGTTGTAAAAAAATCTGTATGTTTAATGCAAAAAGTAATCAGTTTTTGATGATTAATGGTAATAATTAATTTCATGAAACATAAATTTATATGCATAATAAGAAAAGAATCCTATATACATGTATAAATTGTAATAATTAAATTAATAATTAATATAAGCATAATTTAATAAATACATATAATTAAATTATTACTATTATACTATAAACATTTTTCAACTTCTTACATATAACTGCCATTATTAAATTTAGAGTACACAATAGAAATATTTCCATATTAAATTGAATTTCATGAAATTAGTTCAGAAATGTCAGGTTTTGTGTATTGGCTTTATATGTTTATATAAACATGCAAAATGTTTAATTTTAAATAAAATCATTTTGCAATCATACGAGACAATTATAAGTTAATTTTAACATAAATGTAAAATTTTTTAATGATGAATAAATGAAGATCATAAGTAAAAATAATTTATATTTTCTATTGAGATTGCAATATGATTAATTTAGTTTTTTGTTCTTATGAAGTTTATTATTGTTCAAGAAAATTTTCTACGTAAAGAATTTTAGAATAACTATAAAAAATTCTACTATTTAGAATTTCAGAAACTAAGAATAACTTAATTATATATTAGCTAAATGAAAATATCGATGAAACTACCAACCTTCAGCAAAAGGATCCACACGTTCAGGTGAAATAGTCATGAGGCGACGTTTTTGCCTATATTCATCTTCTCTTTCAGCTATGGTGGCTCTTCGTCGGTCAGCAAACGGATCATAATCTTTTTCACCCTAAATAATATTAAATCAATTTTTAATAATATTTTAATTATTTTGCCTTAATACTTGAGTTTATTAATAAATATATATATATTAATAAAATAGTAAATGCAATTTTGTAAATTCTAAAAGTTATTTAAAAAAACATATATTAATCTTTTGATTATTTATTAAAAATATATTTAAAAACCTGTGTAATATCAAGTAATGCAGAAGGTGCAGTATATCCATGTCTTTTATTAGTACTAAAAGTACTAGGCTCGTAGTCTTCATCCTAAAAAGATACAAAATTGTAACGCTTATATAAAAATCATATTGATTGATATAAATTAACTGCATTCTTATAAATATAATGTAGAAACATAAAATATTAATTTATAATATGTATTATTCTCTTGTGCATTATTCTAAGATTAATTCAATAAAAAAAATTTAAAATAAAATTAATAATATTATCATTTAGTAAGAAAATTACAATACCTCAATTTCATCGTTAGTTGCAATTGAAGTGACATATCCATCAAATTTGTTGTTAGTTCCATCATAAATATCTTTATCATAAAAACCAGTTTTTCCTAGAGCTACTTGATCTTTTTCTGCCACAGCATTTTGTAAATCTTTCTTTTTCAGTTGTATCTCACGAATTTGATCTTCAATTTCTGCAATTTAATAATCATATAATATAATTAACATCAACTTATATTATTATATTATATAATATATAGTTTTTGGTAAATATTTATAGTAATTATCAATTTAACTATTAATAAATTACACAATACACCATATCTTTACATTTTATTATAGATTTAAAAAGAAACTATATCTGCCAGATCAATGTTAGCAAAAAAATTGAGTAAGTTAAATAAATATAAACATTTTTATTTTAAATGTATTACTATTATAAACAATGCTAATAATTATTATTAAATATTTGTGTTGTATAAATTGATCAAATTAAAATTTAATTTGGAAAAGCATTTCATATTTGCATTTATGCATTATATTTTTTTTGTTTTAATTAATTTATGACAGTTTTTTAACAGTATATTAAATATCAGTAAAAAATAAAATTTGTTTCTAAAAAGGGAATATAATTTGAAATATAACTAAAAAATTCTTGCTTAAGGATGTTTAAATTCTGTCTTATATAATGAATAAGTTTATTGTTTTTATCTGATTATCCTTAGCAATTTATAATAAATAATACAATATTCAATATTTAGGTTAGTTATATTAAATATGTGTATTCATATGTATTTTTTTTAATTTTCACAACTGTTATTACAAATTAATGACAAGTAGACATATAATTATATGAATATATATATATCCAATTTATTATTTTTAAAGTCATGTAAATATATATGTATATATATATATATATAGGTATGACAAATAAATTTATTTGTAGGAACATTAAAATATATCTTTTAAAATGTACTGATAAAAAATAAAATATATTTATGTGCATCTAAACGTATAACCTAAAAAGTCAACTAATAAAATGTAAGTCAAACGAACCTTCGTGTGTTCTCGGAATGTTGTCCATTATATACTATTGTAAACTATACTCCAAAGGTGTTGAATGTATAGCACAATACAGTAGTTAGAATTCTTATTTATTTCCACATGAATTGAAAAAGCCAAAACGAAAAACCTTAATTCTTGGTGGCCTGTGTCTCCTTGGAGTATAAATTCTTACTCTCATTAAATGATGCGCGTACGTTTGCGGGTTTACGTTTTCAGTTTTGATCGTGTTAAGTTGACCATATAGCATGCAACATATAGTTCAGCGTCGATAGACAACGGACAACTTTAAAGAAAATCACGCAACACGCGCGCGTGCTGCAACTAGTGACTTCTATCGAATAATTCAGTAATTAAAATAATAATATGTCTTGAAATGATAAAATCGTTTTTCAACAATTTTGCCTTTGTCATTATTTACGTTTACTTAAATATGAATAAATATATTGTATTATATTTTAACAAGTAATTTTTTTTGGATTTGAAGAATCCAATTTGAAAATTGGACCCGCAATTTTTATCATGAAAACAAGGGGTTATTTTCAATTTTATCAAACACGATTTTCTTTCAATTGACCACAATGTTCTTCATGAGACTCAAAAGCACTTTTTAACGAGCGTTTAATACCTGAAATGATTTTTTTGCTGATAGAAAGTAATTTTGAACTATTTTGCAAAATGACATTTTTGACTAAAAATCGATTTTCTGATTTTGACAAAAAATAGCCAAAAATTGAATTTTTTTAAATCGATTTGAAATCAGTATGTGATGAATTTCAAGTCATAATATGCCATTTTTAGCGATTAAATTAATTGTCAGAAAAATTGGTTTATTTTTGTCGAATTTATCGGAAATGGCCTAATTTTAATTTCATCTCATTTTTACGATATTAATCAAAAACACATTTTATTGGCTTTATTATGGCTCAAATGACCATATCTATTGATATAATGCACTTTTAGACAATTTTGTCAACTTTGATTTTTTGGTCAAAAATCGAATTTTGCGAAGGGGTTTTGACCAAAAATGGCCAAAAATTAACTTTTTTTAAATCGATTTGAAATGAATGTCACGCTAACCCCCCGTACAGAACACCTACGTGGAATCGATGTAGATTTAAAGTGGACCATCCACTTTTGTAACGTGGAATCAATGTAGTTTGAAAGTGAAATAATGTGGATTCAGCGTGGAATCTATTTAGAAGTGTCCGCATGCTGTGTATCGAATCTCCGTGGATTACGGTCATCGATTCAACAAAGATACGACATGGA
>JABFQC010006780.1:0-10533 GCA_022817085.1 Psilanteris sp. ZL-2020
GTCTGTAACGTTATAACTTTTATTTTACGATATTACATAATGATTATTAAAAATACGTATTATCAACTACATTAAATATCACGTAAATAATATGTAATGTTACAATTACTTACTATTTCTGTTATATTTATTTTGAGTAATGTAATAATAATCACAAAGTATTTACGGTATATTTGGCGTTTATACAATATGAGTAATTTTCTCCGTGTATTCAACTTTGCTTATGTTAATATTATTATTCTTTTATTTTACACAATTATAAATATTAATCACACATAAAACTTAATAAAACTGTTTTTAATTTTTCGTATAAATTATGTTTATATAATATAGTGTATGGAATATGATTATGTCAGATTTATTATTGTTAGAAATAAGAAATTTCACTTAGAAAATATTATTTAAGAAAATTTAAGTTAAATAAAATAATGATGAAAATGTTATCGTTTATGAATAGATTGAGTTCTGAATATTTGGAGAATTCAAAATTGTATCGAAAATGGAAATTTAATTTTTTATTTAAAAATGATTATTTTAATATAATTATATTCATGGATAAAGGAAATTGATGGGTTGCAACCTGTAATAAGAAATTACAGGATAGCTATTTTTGTAACAACAAATGGATTTTGTTCTTAATCAAGAAAAGAAGACAAAATTGAGAGAAAAATATTGCTCTTTTTCCTCTACAATTTGGTTACAAAACCACAAGATTGACGATTAAGAGAGAACAAGAAAGTTTTCTTGCATTTAAATTTAAAATCAACTATTTTCATTAATATGACGTGGAAGTAAAAACACATTTTCAGAAGTTACAATTTTTCGTGACACATAAATACACCGTTAAGATAAAACTTTTAATAAGCTAAGTCGAATCTTTTTATTCCTACTTCAGTATAATTTACAAAGTATCTACATAAGGTTTTACAGAAATATTATAATTAGAAAATCGAGTAGTCCTAGATTTTATATTTTGTTTAAGACCAAACTATATTTCATATTAACAAAAATAAAATTGTAATAATCATATTAATAGTAATACAATTGGAATTTAATTTATGAAATTATTCCGAAGGAACAAAAATTAATTAAGAAACTGACTAGCTGTGCTTGAACACTATATATATACACACTATCAGCTTCTCTTAGTCCTGATTGAATTTAAATACTTAATGCAAATATTGTGAGATGGAAAACGATATAGGAAAATAACTACGTTTGGCATTATGACAATTAGTCGCAACTGCAGACTGTTGTGCTAATCCCAAAGCGTTTGTGTATATATAAATATACGTAACCCGTACATGTATATATACTATGGTTCTCATTAATTCTTAAAGACTGATCACTGTAGTTTTCCAGTTGCATGGCGTTCGTTTATAAAAACTCGGTCTCGCATATATATATTGTTAGACCTTTATACTAGTGTGCACATACATCTGTGTCATATATCCATTTTATTCATACTCGCGTGAATTCGATTTGGCTAATTGCTTGTCGCGCTTTGGCTTTGCAATATAAATGACCATAAATTATTCAGTTGGTCCAGTAATATGTCACGTTGCAAACTAATTTTTGTATTTGCACACGTGCAGGTATTCTGTCAGCACAGATGCAACTAAGTGAGCATATTGCTCACTTTGCTCCATCTGGACCATTCTGTCGCGTACTTTTTGCAGATAACACCGCCGAGCTGGACAGCGAAGTGAAGCATGTTTCGGATGTTGGGCAGAGACTAATTGATATTCATTGTTCGTATGAAGCATTAAAACCAAACAACCGAACCGGGGTGTCGTTCCACGCACGAATAAGGGATGAATGTAACGCATCGTATACGCATTGGCGACAAAAAAAAACACCCGATAAAACGGCCGAATAATGGTGTCCACGCAATAGAAACTTGGTAAAAAAAAAGAAGATGGTCCTTCCATCCGTAAAGCAATTAGACGAGTGCGCACATTTGCCAAGCGCCGAGGCGTTCGGAGTGCGAGTTGCGGGGAGCCGAGAGTCGGCTGCGACAAACATTAATAACAATAATTGGCCTCGCATACGTGACGCGTAAAATTGGAACGAACGCGCAAAAAGGGGTTCCATTCCAGGGAGCGATAAAATCTGTCTAGTATTCAGCCGAATTATTTGCTTCTCTGAATAGCAGATATATAATTCATGGCGCGCGGCACTCGTTCTCCGCTCGTCATCAGAAGGAAAGCCGAGCCAGGCCTATTGAAGTGACGGTCCCATTCATCCTGATCGGCAATTTTGAGTTTCACGGTTTTGGTGCGTCTAAACTTGTCTTCTCGCAGGCGCCCGGAATTCTAATCCTATCTGCTGTTGCGAGAAATCTCCATGGAATCAAAAAAACGTTTGTCAACGTCTCGACTGAGCACTACAAGGTTGGACTTGTATGCCTCGGTGTAGGGCGAATGCCGGATAAGCAGTTCCGTGATTTGTCTTTGACGTCGAAATACGAAACGATGATGTGTTTATCTTTAATATTCCTTTTTCAGCGCGACTCTCGTCCCTTACAATCGAGGAGTCAAATGCACGTGGATTGTAGGTACACTGTGCGTGTTAAAAAGACGTTTCAGGTAGTTGAATTTTGCGAAGCATTGATGTCATTAATAATAATATTATGAGATTTCGGAGTGTTTAAAATATACGTTTTTCATCTATTCATTTAGTTTGTCAAAATTATCTGTCATGAATGTTGATATACGGCCACACGTGATGTCTAGATATTGTCTAGATGAATCTTTGGCAATCGCATGACACAATACAAAAATGTTACTACGAAATTAATTAATAACATGACAATTATTCAGTCATTCACGTGACATAATATAGGTGTATATTGTATTAAGATTAGTTGTGATTTTTGATTAAATTTTGAGATAATGTTTCGTACTTATGCATTTCATACAAGTGATTGTCACGCATTTTCGTAGTTATGTTCATTTTAGAATATAATATATCTTATATGTAAATTTCTGGTATAAGTTTCATTGAAACTTATACAATTGTACTTATAAGTGGAAATTCAATAATATATGTTATGAAACAAAAATTAAAATTCATTAGTAACAACTGAATACATTATGATTTATTTATTTTTATTTATTATAGTATATAATGTGGATAGAAACTGTAATAACAGATTCATCGCCGTAGTAGGTACGAAAACGTCATTCATCATTATTATAAAACAAACTATCAAATAATGTCAATCTTTCTAAAATAAATCAACTTAATTTAGTAACGTTTTTAGTAACATTTAAGGAAGTTTGTGTTATAATAATGACAAAGGTAATAAAAATAATAATCTTCGTTTATATTACAGAGCGTAATGCTGTTTATAATAACAAACGAGAACAAAATAATAAATAATAAAAGTATAATACGTTATTTTTGTTACCATTTATTATTTAAGTAGCAAGTCGCATCAAATAACTTTTAAAATGTCTTTTTTAATTACAGTAAGTACTAATACTTTATATATATATATGTGTCGGAATACAACTTATCTCTTTTATTGTCTTAAAGTATATATCTTTTAATGAAGTTGAATACTTGTACTGCAAAAACGGAATCTTAGAAATTTTACAAAATTAGTTAATAATAATAGGAAAAATATCAAAAATGTAGTTAAAAACTTCCAAAAGTTTGCCGAATATTACCAAAATAATTAAAAAAACAATGTTCAATATTTTTTTTCGATTTTTATATATTTTTTATCCTACGTTTATTATCTACGTTGGTTAATATGCAAGATTTTTTTTTTCAATTAAAAAAGTTAAACCGTTTTATGTTTGTAGAAATTGATTTATTTAATGGAAACAACAGATTATATCAACTTTTACTATGTAACGCGTGCTCCTGAATGCACGAATGAATATTTATATATTTATTGATAAAAATTTGGCATTTTGCGGTAGACTCGTGCAATTATCCAACCATTATCGCGTCAGCTTGTTCCAAGTGTTTGTTTAGCGTGCATCACGTTGTCTTATTTTAAGACACTTGTTCCGGATGCAAACGAATAATTAGTGCATACTTTTAGGATGTGGTTGACGCGTATCGGGACCAAAAATACCTTTCATTTCTTGAGGTATGCTCGCACTTGGAATACCATCGAAATGTACAACAGCGGTGCCTTGTAATTCAGAATTTGCAATAGTCTGCTTTTTCTCGTCGAGGTTGGCAACGCTGTTAGCGGTGGAGAGCTGAACGAGCGAGCGAGAGAGAGAAAGGGAAGGAAAAAGATGTAGAAAGATATAGACGGTGAAGCAGGAGGAAGGTGCCGCTGTTGAGGGAGGTGGAGGAGGAGCCAAGGGAGAGGGCAAACCAAGACCAGACAAAGATACTCATAGACAAAGACGTGCGCACAAAGATATAACGAGCTTACTACGCGTAGAGAGAGAGAAATACGAGTCGCGTATGGTTGCCGTATAAATAGACGAGTGACGAATGGCGCGTAGCGAAGCTCCATCCTTGTCTACTGACCAGGTAGCGTTGCATCTGATGCGACCAAACTCTTTTCTTGCATTAGAACCAAACCATCGTTGCGAATGGCGCGAAATACGAACGAGTCTTTTTGTCTGTACTGATTGATCGGCGTATATGACCCAGCTCGAGTCGTCTATTACGAGTTTGTTGACTTCGCTGCGTTATCGTTTGCTAGGAAATATCAACTTTTGGATGCATAGAAGAAACATTCTGATGTAGTATTCTTTAAATAATATATAAAAAGACATGGTTTTCACACAGGGTTCCGGTTTCTGTCGAAATCCTTTATAGTTTAAACAAAATTTTTATAGTGACATAGCATGTAGTCCTACAGGTTGTGAATTGTATAATTATTACAAATGATGTTTATGTCATTGCTGGGATAAAATTAGAAATTGTAAGAATTAAATACCTTAATGTAGTAAAACTGATTCACGTAACTTACAAAAAATGCTCTTAAAAATTGTATCGGTTTTGTTTTTAAATAGTCTCCCATCGTTTCTAGTTGGGCAATTTATCATTTGACCTGATGCTGCATCTTCATTATGAAATAAGAACTTTACTCGCACACATCTTTCTGTAGTCTAACAGATGAATCTTAGTAAGTTAAGGATTAAAATGATTTGTAGTGTTAGATATAATACGATGTATAAATTTATTATTATATAGACTGCTAATTCAATTGGATGGGTTTACAAATAAAATATGAGTAAATAGTTTAGTATATAAGCTTTATTAAGACAGATAATTGAAGTTATAAGAATTAATAATTATTCAAAATACGATTTAAGTTTTATTGATATAAGATGTATGTTGTAATCGATTGTTTTAAAAATAAGAAATATATTATTATGAAATATTGATATTGCAGTAAGATACGTACTTTTTGTGATTATTTTTAATAGTTATATTAAAATATAAAATGTATATATACGATTGTATTTTAAATGTATTTACATAATGATATAAGGTATGATCATGACATTATTTAATACTTTTTTAATGCAATAAATAAACTATTTATTTTATTTATTAGTTATTGATCATTAAAGATTATTTAAATGGATTATAAATAAAATGATTTTGAATATATATCAAATGAGCTAATATAATAATACTTCAACGGACGGAAAATACATAATACTAAGAAACAATATTTATTGTTTCAAAATATATTCTATAAAATATTATAACTATATACAAAAACATATATTTATTATGTGCATAATTAAATTCATAAGATTTTATTTTTAATTTCAGAATTTATTTTTGGTGTATTCCCTAAATGAAATCGTACCGGATATGGGTAAGATTTAATTTTAATTGACAATTACATCTTAAAGAGTCTGTTTATTGTTTAAACACACGTTTCTGTTCATGAACTTATTTAGGAACATTAATTACAATTAAACAAATAATAATATTAATTTTCTAATAAGTAAATAAATTTTTACAAAAGTACAACAATAACTATCTTATAACATGTCATTTAAACACAATTTTAAAATATTAGAGGAAATTTCATACACATGCTTATTTAGTCAACTGGATTCGGATTACTGCAACAAGTCAACAAGTACCAGACGATCATTATTCAATACGCACATTATTTAGAACGACAAAGTAGAACATTTAATGTAACCATCACATTTATTTCTTTTATGTAATTTACAAGTCGATACTTGGCAATCATTTTTGTTCTTTTGTTCAGAGAAGATCGAAATGCAGATCTTCACAAGATTTATATCAAATCAGTCAGGGGAACTTGTAATTAACTTGATCTAAGATTTCGAATATGGTATTATAATGTTAATTTCTTGATATCTTATTCAAAATGCAACATATTGACAATAGAATATTAGTTAGGCGGAACAAATTATTTTTAATACTTTTCTCAACAAATATCATTTCAATACATTTGTTATTCATAACAAAGTATAAACTTTGTATATCGCTGTTGATCGTCAGAATTTATTGTATAATAATATTATATATAATTATGTATATATCAATTTTTTGTTGACAGCTTAAAAATGTGCATTAAACAGTTATGAATTGTTTTTATTATCCATTAAATAAAAAACTAACAGTTGCTTCTAAAAATGTTAAAATTCTTGTTAATAATTACTGCTGTTAGTAAAAATATCAACATTTGTGTAAAATGTTGTAATGAGTCAAAATTCAAACTACATACTTAAATAATACCATTCGTTAAATAGTATATTATAAATATTGGCTTATCCAAACATACACGGAGAAAACATGTTTCAATAAATTATTTTACTATAAACAAATTTAATCGTATCGCATTGATTTGGTAGCTCAATTACGACTTTGCTTAGTCCGTAATTAGCTCGCAATCGCAAGAGATGAACAAAGACTGTCACATGAGTTTTGTAATAAAATGAATGCAATCTGCAGAGGTACAAAAGTTCCAAAAATTGTGTCCTTAAACTGTGACTAGAATCCACGCGATAAAGCAATACAAATTCAGACATCCCCCGAACACCTGTTTCATCTGCAATTTTGAACCGAAATTCGGGTAGTTACGACGACCAAATTGACTCGGCTGCAGGTTATCCGGCAGTGTCATTGATTGAATCGAGTGGTTGGTATCACGCGGGGCGAGGGACAAAACGCGATGTTAGCGTTGCACAGGTGCGCACGGACCGAATAATTAAGCTCGTCTCGCACGAAGATCGCTGCCTGTTTGACATGCGTGCGCCGTGGCAGTCTCGCGACCCCGGAGATCCCCTCGTTTGCGTCATTCATATTTCGCCGATACACTGACCATGGCTGTCCCACGCATGGGCGAGCACTCGGGGCGTGCGATCGACTGCCACCAAACCGATACCAACAAAGAAAAAAAACGCACGTGCCGATTTACGAATGAGAGCCGGAAAGCGCGCGCGGCGGTCCTCGCGAACTCCTTAGCAACAAGCAGGCATCGTCAAATCATCCGGTGGATCGAACTAGAGCGCGATCCGCGAGTCGACTTCTAATTCGACCGTCGCGCCGTGCGGCGTAGGTCGCTTGCTTTCCCTCCGTTGGTGCAACGGGCGCGCGCGGTCCAACAGGACCCCAGCCAGCCGTCCAAGAACTCATTATTACGGTGACCCATTTATTCCGTTGCGCGAAAATATAAAAAAACATCGAGCGTTCCGAGCTCCGCAAAAGACAGCCCTCGCAACGTCTCGGTCGCTATGCCCGTACTCTATTCCGCCGTCAGTGAACTTCGAAACAGCTCTCTCGGTTTTCCTAGAACGAGACATTTCGCGGTAAAGATCGTCCGAGCGACAGCATGCGAGATCCGACGCGCAAGAGAGAGACGGCGTTACACGGATATGCATGTACAGTGTACACACTTAACAGTGTATATATAGATTGCAAAGAAAGAGTAAAGGGTGGGGAGCGACAAGCAGGGAGGAAGGGAGGCAGGAGGAAAGACTATTCATACGCACATATACACAGCGAGTGAGTGAGAGCGACACGCACGTCAGATTGCGGGGCACTCGGCGCTGTAACATACTGCTGCGAGCTCGCCGGGGTCATGGATAAATAAACACCGCACGACGTCGAATCCCGTGGCTGCGTTCTTTGAGCTATATTGCCTTCCAGGACTCGCGGGCTCCGTCGTTGTTTCTACGCTGGCACACACGCGCGCACTCAGAGACAAAGACGGCGAATATACAGCACTAAAGAAGAGATGCACAGACAACACTGATTACGCGTGAAGAATCGGGTCGCGGCACTCGGAATTTTCGGTTAATATTGCATAGGTTCGCGCGACTTATCGAGATAGTCAATTCGCGGCAAAGCCTCGAGGCCCGTGCTTCGTGATTATTGACATGTTGCCATTGGTACTCGTTGACACACGTCGGGGGGCGACACGTTCGCGAGCTTGCCCGAGCGAGGACTGAGCCGAGTTCCGACTTTCCGAGCTGCCGCACGGACGAGAACGACTACGGCGGCGTAGACGACAGGCGGAGTAGCGGGGGTTATGCCGAGCAAGGGCCTGAAGCGAACGCGCGTTACAAAGTTGCGTGACTCCCGAGGTTGACTCACCCGCGAGACCGAGTTCAAAGGCGCGCGCAACTTTGCCGTAGGCGAACCTTCTTACTCGCAAGACCGCCTAATCTCCTTCGGTATTTCGGCACCGCGGCGTTGAGTGCTTCTTTATATCTTCCGTTCTTTATCATCGCGCGACGCCGCCAAATTTAAACAACGTTACGTTTAATCGGGTATTTTACTACTCTAATCAGCTTCTATTATTTATTAATTTATTACTTTCATAACAGATTTATAATCATTATACAATTTCAGTACATTTTTTTTGCACACTTATAATACAAAATTAACATTCTTAAGAAAGAACATTTTTTGTGAAGCATTGTTGATAATAATTTTAACGCTCCGAAAAAAACGGCGTAAATTACGTATAAACTATGTTATATAAATACGGATATAATATTCTTTCATATCAAAGTATCGACTTGTGCTTATGCCATACTTAAATTTTTATTGATTATACATTAAACTAGTGCAAAAGCGTAGATTACGTTACAGACGCATAATCTTTGCATATTGTTTAAAATGATAATAATTTTAGTTAAAAACAGTGCAACAGTAATATCTATTTTTAAAAAATTAACTATTTTATTTCTGTATAGAAAAAGCATGAAGTAGGTGTTTTTTTAATTTTAGAGACTATATTATATTTACACAATTTTCAATAGTTTTTGAATATTTATAAATTAGTTATATTATACATTGTTAGCAAGTTTGAACTATATAAAAATGATCTTAGTGTTGAAAATTTAATTAAGGAAGATCAAAATTATAAAACATGGTCTTTTTAATAACAAATTTATAATTATAAATCGTTGTCTTAATACAAACTAAACTTTTCATACCCAGATATTATTTAGCTTATACAATGTTAAAGTTAATTTGTATAAGTATTAACTGTTTAAACACTTTTTTTAATGATTTCAAGTACAACACATGTGCGTGCTGCATGAAATTTTGGAGTGTATAAGTACGATTATTCAGCTAGATTATGATTATTCGATATAGCACTGCAGTCGTGTACGAAAGTGCATGAAAAAATTATAATTGATTTAATCCTTGTTTTAATATAACGATTGGTCTTAAGATCTCCATGCTTTTTTCAAATGTAAGAAACATTATACCCTCTATTTGAAAACAACAATTACTCAAATAATTAACATTCCTCTCTTGAGCATTACATTAATTGTTAATGTTTAAATTATTTATTTTGATGTAAACAACTAAAATAATACCTTATTATAGTATCATGAATAAATGTAATCAATAAATTTAATGTTGAAATAGTAATTTTGTGTTATATTAATTCTTCATTTAAGGAGCTTGGAACAGAACGAGCCATATTTTTTGAATTTCAAATTGTAACATTAAGTTTTCGATAATAAACGTTTAAATGCGAATTATTTATTTTGTTTACCAAAAAAAATATATTTTTAAAATGTATTTTGCTCATGATATATGCTAGTTTTTATAAAATAAAATTTTTTGTGAACAAATATTGATTAATTGTTTACTTGTAGTTAGTTTTGTATTTATTGTAGGTTTAGTATTTTAAAAGTATAGTATTCAGTTCATATAAAAAATTAAAAGTGGAATTTATTTATACACATAATAAATGTATTTTTTTAAATTTAATTCAACTTAAATTATAAAAAAAACTTATAAAGAAAATGTTAATTCAACTTAAGTTCGAA
This sequence comes from Psilanteris sp. ZL-2020, assembly GCA_022817085.1. Taxonomy (NCBI): domain Eukaryota; kingdom Metazoa; phylum Arthropoda; class Insecta; order Hymenoptera; family Scelionidae; genus Psilanteris; species Psilanteris sp. ZL-2020. The sequence goes on from JABFQC010006780.1 coordinate 10,266, forward strand.
TTACTAATTAAAATTATTATTAATTAAAAACTAACTTCTTTGGATTATAGAAGGTAAATTTATGCGAAACATGTAAAAATAGAGTACATTAAATACACTGAGAGAAATTTTGTAGTAAAAATTAGCATGAATAATGGTAACTGAGCATTACGACTGAAAAATGATAATTTTTAACATGTTTTGTGTTAAAATTTTGGATAAAATATGTTAAAAATCTTACATATAACACAAAAAGTGTTAAAAAATCGCACAAAAAATGTTAAAAATT
>JABFQC010006781.1:0-10533 GCA_022817085.1 Psilanteris sp. ZL-2020
CCGTTGTCTCCACCCGCAATCACCATAAGCGACAAAACACACTCCGACTCACACCCTGCATCACTCTACACACCTATCTCGTGCTGTTCTTTTGTTTGTCCGCGTGAGCTGCACGCGTGCCGCGCCCTCTGCGCGCACGGAGCAAGAGAAAGGAAAAACGAAGAAAAAAAAAAAGAAAAAAAAACAGTGGGGGGGGCGGGGGGGGGGGTGTGTGGTGAGCGCGACGTCTGATCAAGTAGAATTTAATTGTCACAAAGAGCGTGGGGTGAAAAATAGGCAAATAGGCCAACGCGGCTAGACGGCCGAGGGAAGGCAATGTACTGTGATTAACGATTACTCGCGCGCAGACGTTGTGCTCCACGGCGTTATGCGCACGTACGTCCACATGAGTTAATATCAAATATAATATGAAATATTGTAACGCCGGAACGGTTCAGTTAAGCATAAAAAGGATATAATGAGATGATACGAAACGTGCAGCAAAATCAACGGCAGGCTTTTATTCAGTAGGCGCGTGAAACGCCGACTCGTGGAATGTACCTTTTTGCTCGTTTGACCGTTTTTTGGCCGTTTCGTTGATAACGGGGAACGCACCGTGTCCAGACCGCGCGTGTCCTTTACCCGCCTCGGAGACGAACTTCAGTCTACAATCTAATATTCGGATCTTCCTATAAGCAAATTATACATTAGATTGTTGGACCAATTATCCATTGGCTGACTATAATGGTCTTAAACATTCGGAGACGGGCCCATATATAATCATTTCAAGGGGATCAACAATTCCTTTTACTTTTGGTTTGCTTATTTGCACGTAATTAATTAATTACAATTTTATTCGGGTCCATTCCCGTTGGTAATGTAGTTGGTCTAAATTATGCACTCGGCTTGCTCATCTTATCGGCGATGCATTATAATTGAAAATACTATATATGAGTCTGTAGATATCGCAGCACCATAAATGTCAACGCAACATTTTATTCGGGTTGGTGTATTTTAGAAAACAGTATTAGTTGGTTATATAGAATCTTAACAAACGTTTGGTAGCAGCGTCGCTAAAAGGATCTGTTTGGGTTTCCTAATTTGGATGTATAAATAAGGCAATAAATTTTGTTTTATATCGTATCTCTATGATATATTGACAAATTATGAACTGATAACGTGGTTTAACCTCGAATACATTTTTCCGGTATCTATTACTAGTATTCTGGTTAACATAACCAGAATTTCTGGTTGGGTACAAATTTAACGAGATTTTCAGGTTACAATTTCTCTTAGTGTCGTATGTTTTATTCATTGTTGTTCTTTTAATTTCAAATTTGTATTTTAACCCACAGGTTTGACTTGTGCTTGAAATGGTAATTTATAATTATATTTTCATTAATCAATATTGTTATGAGTTTATGTAACATTCAATTGAATTGTGATTTAATATATTATTTGTGAACTTCGCTGAGTTTTCTACTTAAACAAAATTGAAGTAAAAAAATAGAATACGTTTGTTAAATGATTGAATAACACCCATTATTTTGTTAAGTAAATAAGTTTTGTTAATTATCCTGATATATTTTACGCCAAAGACAGAATTTGCGTAAAATTAATTAAATAAACAATGTCTCGTATTCACAGCACTATTTCTTCTTTTCTGCAAAGTGGCAATATTGCCGGCTGTCCGTGAAATTATGAAGCCACTTTTGCAGCATCAGGTTTCCAAGCGAGTCTAAACAAACGTACATAAAATTCGTCGAAATCCAAGTTACAAATATAAAACAGACCAGTTGTTTATAAAATCGCTGAAAACACGTACAAATCTGCCGGCACGTAAATCGAACCGCGCCGGTAATTCTCGATTGGTAGGGGGCAACCAGACGGACTGTGCTAGTTCGAAAGTTTGTCCCGGTTTGTCTGTCTGATCCACAGGGCCGTATGCGCGATGGGACGCACGTGACAGCTAGACTATGATTGCACCATGCTCGCAGACGAGACCATATTAGTTTCAAACTTTGTTTGTGTGCAACATCCCGAGCTTTTGCTTTTTCGTGCAAACAAACGTCGAATATCCGTTCGTTCGATTCCCGGGCGATTCATGATTGAAACATCATTTCTATGACATATAAATGATTGTTTTTGATTTTTTGTTAGTCAAATACTTTTGCATGTATCAAAATGTAATTGGTACGCTTCGGGTTTTGTTTTAAATAGCAAAAAACTGAATCAACATAAAGTCAATATTTCATATAATTTTACATTTTTAAACCTGAATGTTTCAATGGGCATTTATATATATTATTCCTCATCTGATATCTTATATATTGAATTAAAAATATTTTAAATTAAATAATAGTAATAGGTTAGTTAGAATGTGTTTAAATGGTTTAAATAGATAATTAGAAATATTAATTAGTGAGACAATTATATTAAAATAAAAGATTTATATTTTTGCATTGGAACATAATGTTTTATAGCAAAATTCATCAACTTTGTACCGCGTTATAGTATTTAACAAAAACATATTCATCAATCATTGATTATATTTTTAAAACTGATTGTATAACTTATTAATACATTATCGAACTTTATGAATATAAATCTTTTATTGCATTTCAATGAGAGATTTTATATCAAGAAGGTAAATATAATAAACTGGTCTGAAATTATCATGGCCTAATTAAAATGGCGAGACGATAAACTGAATTCTTAATAAAAATAGATTTTACAACACATTTAATAATTATACGAACCTCAATATTCTAATAGTTTTTTGTCATACTTAATTTATATGAGCAGTTATACTTCTACTCTATTTCAAAATATATATTCATATTGGAATAAAATTAAAGTGGATTAAAATCATATCAATAAATATACGCATCAATTAAATTAAAAAAACTTGATTCGTTAAATGTAATAAAATAACACAATTCAAACAAATTTAACTTTGTCGCCTACACGATTCTTTCCAAGTACCATTCACTTAAAATCTTCTTAATTTCATTAATTCCTAATTCAACGCAACTACGAAGTAACTACCAAAAGTTGAACCGACTCTCATCTACCATTCTCATCTCTTCCATACAAATATTTGAAACGAAAACACCCACAACTAAAGCACAAAAAGATCAACCAACATAAACGCTATTTAATCCTGGCAGCAAACGTCTTCCAGCTAAAAGGCAGAATATCAAACAGCTTTTGTTCACTTTACCTATATCCTTCTTCCTCCTATAATTATTCCCAATTCACCTCCCCCTGAAAGCCCGTGCCCGTCAACCCACCGCAGCCATACTTTGTGCGCCGACTTTTGAGGCGCAATAACAGTAATGTTTTTCTCGGCGCGAAATCCATTTTCTTTCGTCTGCGACCGGACACCGACGGAGTCGATTTGCATTCGGTCGATTATCCCCGCAGAGGTTTGTACGACACGAGGATATCGACTGTGTATCTTGCTGAAGTTGAAGAAAGCGCCCGCGCATTGCGTCGTGCTATCGCCGGCAGACGGCTTCCGTCTGGGTAAACACGTCCTGGACAAGCTTCAGGGGTTACGCCGGGGACATCCATCACCGGATTACCGTGCAAGGACCCGTGCACTGTGTACGTAACCGGCCGGCGCGCGCTCTATCTAGCCCAGTCTAGGCAGTCCAGACGCAGCCGAAGACTAATTAATGCTGAATAAACAGAGCGCGCTGCACATCAGCCGCGCACCGCAGGATTCTGACCGTCTGTCTGCTGAAAGGTTTAACGCCCGCCTCAAGTCTGGCTGGGTATAAATTTCGCGTTTCAAAATAAACGTATTCTTTGCCATTAACTTCGGACACGAGTGATAATCCGATTGATTGATGAGCAAACCAGATCATACAAATAGGTAAAGACGCTCCTTTCCAGGTAGGAGTCGAAATATGGGATCTATTTTTAAGTAAATATACATGCTGACGTGCCTGTGTCTGTGTGGGTAGGTTCAAACTATGCATAGGTAAACAACTGATTAGGCCTCTGCGATTCTGCCAAATTAAACGGGTTGGATCCAACTGAAACAACAATTTTTAGAGGTCTTTAGAGGTCAAGTGGTATCGGATTTCGGACACGAATAATTGTAAAGCCAATTAATAATGGTCGGGCGTGAATAAATGGAACGCAACAACCTTTGTCCAAGCAGAAAAAACGACGGGCAAAACTTTTAGTCATCCAAATAGTAGATTTATATAATCCGCGTCTTATACAACTGCCATTTCGCTTGTTATCTACGAATATGAAAATGTTAATATGTCATTCCTCTACGTAATTTGTCAAGGAAAAATGCAAATCGTAGCTTCAGAAATACATATCTTTAATCTAAATTATAATTGAAGTCTATAATATATGCCAGAATTTAAATATTAAATTTTAAGTCGATTATTCGTTATGATTTGTTAATGATAAGTAAAGAGAAGTTTCGACTTAATAACATTATATGAAGATTTTGCATCTTTTTTGGATATATATAAGATTTAATCTAATAATTATACTTTATTTTCTGTATGTTATGCATAACTCTTTTACAGCTTATAGATAAAATTTAAACATTTTTTAGTGTTAAATAATTGAGCTACAGATTAATGTTCCGGCATAAATTTACTTTCTCTAAATTAATCATTCTTTTTTAAGACATTCAAGAAATACCCGAGTCAATTTCTGAATATTTAAATTATGATATATATAAACCTAATAAAAATAACGTTATAATAATGAACTAAATAAAATGTTCATGTTTAAATAAATAAACAATAATTGATAATTTTTTAATACGTTCAATTATATAATATACGTCACGCTATTATATTATTTAAACATTATGTTTAATTTAAAATTGGACAATTTTAAATAATTATTTATCGACATTTTCAATTTTTAATTAAAATTATTTATTAAAATAGTTGAGCGAAAATAATTTATATTCAAACTTAACGTAAAAATTAATATTTCAAACACTCTCCTTAAAATCAATAAATTATGGCATGCTCTGTAAAATAACTTCGTTTACATTTTGTAAACTGTTTAAAAAGCTGCATTTAAATAAATCTGAAATAACGCAATGCCGGTATTATAATACTTAATTAAAAACCATTGTAATAATAAGTGCTCATCATTTACTGTATCAAAACTAGAATCGTGCAATTAGATAAATCACACATACATATAAATATACACAATTTGTACAATGTTAAACAATTGACTATTGAACTTGCATCCCGAGTGCGCGGGAAACAAAAAGGTCTCGCAAAGCGCCGAAACCGCAAAAAACTGAAGTCAAAGTCACAAGTAGAAGCATTATCGCGAGGACTCGATCGCATGCAGCGAACTTTCTCCCGTGCAAAAATGGCGATCCTTCCCCGTTATTTACCTGCGCCAACTATTAATAACCCCGAATAAAAATGCAAAAGATCACGCCGCGCTCGAGGCGACAATACATGCAATCATAATTCCACGTCGGAGAACGCTGATCGGGAAACGACAGTCGCGAGATACGGAGTCGGATTTTGGCTCGGCGATAAGCGCCCTCATTATTTTGAGGCAGTTACGTAATTGCACGTGTGATAGGCAGCCGGCAGGACGCACGTGCGCCATATTAATTGAATTCGAAAAACGGCAGGCAATGAGCGCGCTTTAATGGCCACTTGGCCGATTAGCTGACGCAATTGGATCGTTATGGCCCGCAGCCGCAAAAGTCCGTTTCACGTTGATAAATTGCGCATATTATTTGAAATATTGCCACGAGGTTGACTTAATCACGGATCTAGCGATTAAGATAACAATAAAACAACGAACAATTTCACGACCCATTTACCTCGACCGTATCGGTCGCGCGCAATTTTTTCCTCCCGCGGAGCATGTTTTTCAAATTTCCAAGCTAATTGTCCCTCGGTGGTGAGTATCTCCGACGTCGGTTGGGATCGCGTTGAAGTCGTTCGAATTCACAGCCGACGTCGACTTCTCAAGTTGAAGCGGTTAAGCGCGTATCTCGCAAACGAAGTTCACGCTGGAGATGGACTCGGGTTACTTAACTCGTCGACGTTCAAGCTCAAGGATTTGAGGGTTTGGTTAATCGGACTAGGAAACAGGACCAATTTCAATGGCACCTCTGTCGGATGGTCTAAGAAGATTTCATAGATCGTAGACGAACTTCTTCGATAGACTTTATAATTGAAGAAAATACAAACGAATCGAAGGGAAATCATAAATATATGGAGATTTGGCAACCATCGCAAAGGATGCAGACAGTTTTTAAAAACTGAATTGCATGCAACGGCGTGTTTAACGATCCGAATAAATACTGTGGAAACTGTGAAAAACTGAACTTCATCCGCAAGTATGAGAAAACCACCTGTAAAAAGTTCCATCAATAATTGTGAAACGACAGATGGAAAAATACCACCTTTAGATACACATTCATCCCCGTCACTGCTGGCAGATAAACGTCAACTCGGAAAACGTAATAAATCTAACAAAAACAATCTACTCTATAATAGGCGGGCGTTTGCATTTATGCGCAATGCGTATACAAATACAGATGTCTCGTTCGCAGACGGAACATGGTTAATCAGTGGAGCGGCGTCTAGACGACCGGAATTTGTGTTGGATTTATTTGTAGGTTCCCACCTGTTGCCTCCCGCACCCCTTTCAAATCGCACTGTTACGTCCGTTTTGCCTTCTTCGTTCGCTCACCGATGGTCTCGCCCCTGTTTCACTGCTTCTTTTATATGTTTCCGTCGCGTTGTCGCAGTCCTGTGACATCACGAATTCAACCAGTGATTCTCAAAAGGTGGATAAACTGGGGTGAAGTCGAGGGTGAATTACACGGAAATTATATAATTTAATTGCGGGATAATCTGCTTTTGAAGGTTTGGTTTGGGGTTTTTCAGGAAATTGAGGTGATTAATGCAGAATAGAAATGGAGAGCTTTGTTGATTCGATTACATTCAGCGTGTGTTGTGTAAAATGATAAAGCGGATGGAAGAAATAATAGTCTCGTTTTAATTTCAAACCTAATTAAGAGTATTTTCATGAACGATTCTTTGTTTATTAATAAATACTGCATTGTTGTAATAACTGTAAAATTCAAACGGTTAACTTTGTCAACTAAAGTATTGTTGCAAATTTTTGAAAAATTTAACGAATCTAACAAATTTTAATTAATAATTCAATTTTAATTATTACTGTAAAAGTCTTTATTTCGTACAGATATAATTGAAATGGAACTCATTATTTCACTTTATTGCAGTTAAATGAAAATAATTATGTATACCTGTGAACGAGCTATTTATGCTAGCTTATCTCTTTGATGGACTTTTAATTTGATAATCTTTATTGACGTTGTTATAATGTGTGTAATTCCAAAAATATTATGGTTAAAATTTATAAAAATAGTATATAATATATCTATAAAAATATTAAATCTATAACTGACTTTTTTTTCTGCTACTTTATTACCATGCAAATCACACGTCGAAATTTCTGAAATATTTTCAAATGCTCTTGTCCATTTTAGTTACGAGGTACATCAATTGGTCATGGCAATACAAATATTATAATCCAATCTGTACAATCATGCATCACAGTATTCAACCCCTCGACATCTCCCATTGCAAAGTTTGTTTTCACAAAACCATCCGTCTGTATCCACACAAATGGTCCAAGTAATTCTTAAGTGCGCTTGTCCAAGCAGCATTTATAATTTCGGTAAACAACCATACCCTTAATATCTCATTTCTTATTTCGAAATTCGTCGACTCGCTCGAACGCTGCCTGTCCTTTTTCAGACTTGGTGCAAATCACGGGGTTGTTTGTTGGTCGGAGTATAGTTTCTCTGTAGTGCACATTCACTGTACTCCATAAATATTTCATCCTCCTTTTTTGCTCTCGTCGTTTTTTTGGCCAAATCGTTCCGTCTCGCTTGGCTCCTTGTCCTTCCCGTTTTGGCGAGCTCCTAACGAGCTTCACACCTTCCTCGCGCACTCGCTTGCGATTTCGTATACCGCGCACGTACGCGCATACACGCGCGCATCAGCGCAGCTACATGTGGAATGCAAATAAACTTCGGGTTTACATGGTTCCTGCCTCGGACGGACTTTCGTATTTATATCAACGCCTTTTTTCTCTTCGCGTCCCGAGCCTTTTTTACTCCCCGTCCTGTTGCGATTAATAAATCGATTCCGATTAGACCAATAAAACTTGCTGATTTGTTTGACCGTGTTCTTCGGTTCTACTTCAATCGTTCGTTTTGCATCTGATCAAAGTGGATGACAATGAAGGACACGTCGGTTAAAGAAGTGAAAATTCTCGAGACGCTTTTTGGTTTTAGAGTTCAAAATCGGCATCGGTTTGGTCGGATATAGAAAATAATTACGACCGAATTCTTTCGAAATCTTTTACGATAAATCAAACCGAGATGAATTTCTAAAATCCATTTTTCGACTAAAAATTTAGCGCAACCTCCCATTAAATTGAATTTAAACGAGTTTAAAATTAAAAACGAACCAAAGATGTTTAGACATCCAATTGCTTCACCTTACCTCTAACAGAAATTGTCCAAATCCACGTAGCAACGCTCGTCGTCGCCCACCTTCGAATGGAAATGCGATTTTCGGCCGAAACGATTACACTCGCGACAATGCAGCCGGTCGAAATGTGACAAAGAAATGAAGCGATAACAAAGGACGTGTACGAGAAGCGGATGAAAAAGTTGCGGAGTCGCGCGAAGTCTGGGACAGCGTTTATGGAAGTAACAGAAGCCGGGTCTATCTTGTCGAGCTACTTAAAACAATTTTACTGCGTCATTAATCGTTCGAGTTTTTCCACGGTAGTAAAGCGCCGAATGGATACAATATGGAAATTGGTGTAAACCGTAAAACGAGCCATTGACGGTCCGCCTACTCTGCGTCGTCCATTAAATGGCTACCGCTAGCCGAAGGAGTCCATAAAACGAAACTGCTGCAAGTCCCTGTAACCACTCCTGCGCACAGTAGTGGAGTTACTTTTACATTCGAAAATGACATTAAAATTCCCGGGGAAACATTCGCGCCAATTACCGCGGCGAAAAGCAAAACAAAGCGAGGGAAAAGGAGAGAAAAAAGACGCCGGGCCGAAGCCGCGGGGAGTTCGCTCGGGACGGGCGCGGATACTGGCGAAGACAAAAGAGCGCTTTTTCTCTCCTTTCTCCTTTTTCTTCTCGCAAAATTTGAGCGGATATAAAAGCGGAGCCTGGCGACGAAGAAGCGCGAGCATTTTTATTCCGCGGTAATTTTGATGGCGCAAAAAAAGTTGCTCGCGTCGTTTTCCAGGCCAGCCCATCTCATCCCTTTTACACTCGTCATTCTTGCGGCTTTACAATGTTGGTTTATGGGCTCCGCAGTGCCCGCGTGCTTTTTCCATTACACAGAAGTACGTTTTCCGCCGTTTACGGCTCGCACGTATGTAAATCAATTCCACGCCAAGCGCACGCTGAATTGCACGAGTGCATTTCGAGAATGCGTGCATCGTAATCGGACATAAAGGTAGACGACGAGGACGCCATTAAACGCAGTGTCAACCTTAAAGGTGAGCGCGGAGCGCGGCATCGCAGTCGCGGGGAATCAAGTCGTTTGCGTTGAAACGTTTAATTTGCGGATTGTACGTTTACGGGGCCTGAGTTATAGCGCTTTTTAACGGGCTCGCTCCTTCGGATGGTCTTAAATACCGTCGACCGAAGAACTGCCGCAATAATTGAGAGATAGTTCGCAATTGAAATTTAGGATCGCGACTCGTTTCCATTTCGACATTCGGTGTCGCAGCTCGGAATCACGTTTTCGGTTGACGCTGTGTTTCGAGCAAAGTTGGAAATTGTCAATCGCTTGCTACGTCAATTTGCACCAGTAAATTAAATCAAACAAATGCCGTTCGTTCTGTTAGAAGCTATAATAAATGATAGTGAATTTTTTTATTTATTTGTCTGCAACTAGAAATCACATCGGCCATTAAGGGGTTCGCTCAAGCGATTTTGACAGATGCTGCAGATTTACGTGTATGTTTTTAGTAATTGAGGACCTTTTCTCTTTTTGGGAGAACGTATTTAATGTAAAGAAAATGAATTTAATTTTATATTGTAAACGTGGCGAGTAGACTCGTTTTTGCGATGACAAAAAAACGAGTCAATTTACTACTTGTTATATTAAAATAATGTCTCATCACCGAAACATGGATGTAAAGATTTATATGTTATACAATGTATAATACTGTAATAAAAAAAACACTGAACTTAGAACAGCTCCTTAAAGTTTACGTTAATATGCATATGCAGTCTACTGAATTCTAACTTAGTGAATTAATATATACATACACTGAGAAAAATTTGATTGTAAATATTGTAATGAATTATTATAAAAGTGTTGTATAGTCCCCAAATAAAGAAATTTGTAATGTCACATTGTAAAAATACCAATAAATATCATATTTTTTCTTATATTTATTTTAAATTTTGTCATAAATCATGTAGAATTTTACAATGTGACATTACAAATTTCTTTA
>JABFQC010006782.1:0-10532 GCA_022817085.1 Psilanteris sp. ZL-2020
GAAAATTTGATATGAAAAACTGTATTTTTACAAGGAAAAACAGTAATTTTTGGGTTTTTACTTTAATGTCTCCAAATTAGTATTATAAACAGCAATTTTCTACGTTTAATTTTTCTCAGTGTATAATGTAGTAAAATTGGCAATGCACATAATATATTCAAGTTTACGTCGAAAAATTTAATATATAATGTAGCAATTTTTGTTCTGTTTTCACGTATCGTTCACTTTTGGTATAATATATAGTAAATTGTTAAATATTTCTTTTCCCATTGTATACAATTATTATTAAAATAGTAATAATTATCATCAAATTACCCAAATATATGACTACTTTTTACCATTCATACACACATTCATACTGATTCAAAATCATTTTTTAATTTCAATTTTCAATTTCAAAAATTCCCTACTCATTTACATAACTTACAACCACATAAATATATATATATATATATATACACATATATTCTAAACACGTATATTACACACATAAACTTACATACATATTTACATACAATATTTATATAAACTCATTACAACAATGAATAAAGAACGCAAAGCGTGAATTGCATAAAAAAAACATCGCACACTCGCACACGCACACGGACAAACCAAACACACACCCATTCAACCGCGACCCGACGCCAAAAACCATACCATCAATTTGTTGCGTTCGCAAATCGAATCGCGACGAGGCCCGCGAAATGCCGCGACTGTTTTGTTCGGGCCAAAATGAGTGCGCGTTCGTTGCCGCAAAACGTCACTTCGTCACCACGCGTCCTATTCCGAGGCGCTCCGCCGTACGGGGTAAGTGTAAAATCGTAAAACATAAACTACTGTAAAGTCGAGGCTCGGCGCGAGACTGCCGCGGAACAGATAGCCGAGGCACCCCGGAGCAAAAATCTCCCCGCTCCAAGTTCGTTCAAGATCTATCCGGACGTACATCATCTCAGGACGTGAATCCATTTCCTCTTGATTTTTTTATCTCCGCGACTTATTTTAAACAGCTGCCGCTGTAAGCCGCTCGCAAAGAAAGCAACGAGACAATTGTCGCGCGCCGCGTTCGAGAAAACACATTTTTATTATCAATTTCGGTGCGCGATTGAATAAAAAAGAAGAAAAAAAAAAAAAAAAAAAAGGAGGAAGAAGGAATCGAAACACGTCATTACGCGCGTGACGCGTATTCATTTCTGTCGCGTCGGTAATCGCTTTGTTGTAATTAACGATAACGGTTTAACGTTCGGTCGATTTTTTTTCTTAAATCAAGTAGAACGTCAATCATTGCTTTGTAAATCTTGGAATCGTTTTTGTTTTATTTCTGCATTTATTAATTTGTCTTCGAATTAAATAATAATTATAATAACAATGAGAAGGGAGGTAACAAAAACAATAACAATAATAACGAGGAGAGTGATAAGGATAATAATTTTGACAAGGATAACAATAGTATTAACAAGAATTGTAACAATAACTACAATGACAAAAACAAAAATAGTTATAAGAATATTAATAACTACAATAATAGCATTAACAAGAATAATAACAACAATGTCAACGAGACAATATTCCATGAATATAACAATAACAATAACAACGTGAACGACGACGAAAAAACAGTATAATTCAAACGAAAAACATTACCACGACCGGGATTCGAACTCAGTACTTGTACTATAAAGACGAATTCGAAAAGACTTTTGAAGCGAGTAATTCAAAAGCGAAATTTCCGTTGTTGCCGGCGCACAGAAATTAATACTTCTACATTCATATACTTGAAAGCCTTGCGACGTTTATCAGTCTAATTATTGCACTAAAAACGCGCCGTTAAAGTTATTCGAAACGGACATATAAAATTCTTACAACGCGAATTAAATAATATTATTGTCTAAAAAGGATATTGCGGAAGACGCAGTACTTTGTTTTATATATTGATCGCTTCGTCTGATGCAACGTCGAAAAATAAACTTTCATTCGATTTAATACGAGACTGTTTCGTCGTTTAAACAATGGCGGCCGCGTAATCCAAAAACCCAAATATTCTCACAGTTTTCGCGAATCGTCCCTCTCTGTCCACGCCCCTTAAATCATAAAATTTCCTTGCATAAGCCGGCACGGTCGCATAACGCGCGTAAAAAGTATTTTCCCGCTAAAAATTAAAGATAAAACGATCAGTCGCATTAACCTCCAAATTAACGACGAGCGATTTGAACCCACCCGAGGGAGACAATATCATCGATGCGTCACGCGAAAGAGAGACAGCGCGATCGAGTGTTCAAACGCAAATTTCCGAATAAATCGATTGTTGCGCGGATATGCGGGTTTGCTTACTTTCCCTTGCTTATATTTATAATACATATTCCCGTTGAGTTTGTTTATTTTCGTTTTTCATTGCCCGGTCTCGGTCCACGTCTAAAATCACAATCCCCATTAAGCCCGCGTTATATTTACAAACTAGGTTCCGATCCCATTTTTGTCCACTTGTGGCTCCGACGACAAGTCGGAACGCGTCCCGATCGGCAATTCGGTTGCCGAAAGCCGTCGGCTTATAAAAATGGAATTTCTTTGTACTTTTTAAGTTACATAACGCCGGAGCTGCAGCTGTCATAGTCATTCATTAACGTCGGTTCACGAATTGTGTTTATGCGGGCGAGAATGCCACTCACGAGACGATATCCAACGGTCTAGATACCTTGCGCGTTGGAACGCTATTTGGAGAAGAATTTTAATTGGCTCGTATTTCGACGGAGCACGCGTCGAAGAAAATGTTGCGCGACGGCGCGAAACGCCGTGATATTAGACTGCAACATTGTAACGGCGGCTTAGAAATAACGCCGCGAAGCTGATCCCATTCCGGGGGTCCTACATTCGCCGCGCCAATTCATCGCGCGACATATCGTTCCGAGCGAATAAATCGAGTCGCCGCCCGAAGAACGACCCCTTTCATCGATATCGACAGCGGCGACAAAAAAGCGAAACAAAATAAGATCCCCGGCTTCCGCCGGGTCTTTTTTCTGATGGCTATCACGTGACGTCATTAGCACTAGAAACTACGTAAAAACGAAACGAAACCCCGAACACATGGCGACGAGAGAGACTCGCATGTGCCTTTTGAGCGTAAAACGAGTATTCCGTTTTTTCCGTTTCATCGACCTTAAATAACACTTTCGCTGTAAACAAAAGTGCTATTCTGTTGGGCGTTTATCGTCTGCGACGAATTAATGAATGTAACAAGAAAAAGAAGGGAACGTGAAAAACAAACGTCAATTTGTTTTAAATTCGAAGTCGACATAAATTCAATTGTTGGCCGGGCGCGAACGTTTCTCGGAAATGACCTTTTCTAATGTTTTGGTTTCGAAATGAAACAAGGATGCGAAACATGCGGGCTACAAACTTTCACGAGTAGGCCAATTTCGGTTTGTTTATTTTTGAAAGGTCGCAGTTTGCGCGCGCGCGAAAATGAGACGGAACGTTGCGTTTCGAGAATGGAAACGACGACGGGATTTTTTTTTTTTTCATTTATTCCAATCGTTTCGACCATGACACCTCAAAGTCATTTCGCATGCCTCGCATTTACCCTCAAGGTTTATCAATTTGCAGATAAAGCAGTTCGCAAATTTTAAAATCGTCGAGCATTTATGGGCATTACATGGTGCACACGCAATTGCGGAAAAGTGCGATTCAAGCTCGTTGAAACGATTAGTTGAAGTGCAGTATCACTGTCCGTTTCTACATCGCTAATTGTGTGTGAAAGAGTATATCAATTTGCGACATAACTCACGCGTGCATTCGTTTCTTAACGCGCGACGTCAATTTATTGTTTATCTAACTGCGCCGAATCTTTGTCGTTGGTTGGCATAGAATTTATAGTTGATATGGAAAAGTGGACGAGCGCTTGCGTTGTTGAATGGAAGTTTTTTTGAATGACAAATTGCGGGATCGCAAGAACGCCGTTCTTTAAAATTCGAAACGTATGAATTGATTGTTGACAAAATTCCAGGCTTTGACCTTTTTTGTTTTGTTTCATGAAACTGTTTTGAAGATTAACGTTTGTTGGGAGCGTAATTAACAAATCATAAAAATGTTAAAAAAAACTAAAATTAATATATATATACTTGACGAGTTTATAAGAGTAAACATTGAATTCGAGAACATTGTTTATTTACACTTATCTCAAACAATTATCTAAACTACAACAATGCAAATGCGTTAAACCACGCAAAATGATTTGATTTCTGACTTTTGATCACACGAATGTGTTCATGACAATTTTATGTTCGCATAACGTTGCGAAATTTCACATAATTACAACAGATAAGAATTCGTCGAATTATGTTGTAAAGTTGCAAATTACACGTAGTATTGCAAAATCAATTAGCAACGAAAGAAATTATTTATTAAATCGATGTTATCACCTAGTTCCGACACTGAATAATTATGCTAATTTCCGAAGAGCGTCGTGGTCGCGTGGGCGAGTAATTGAAACCGTTTATAAACAAACAGATTTATCAGACCGAACGGCTGTAATCTTATTCGTTGAATGCGTTTGTCATTAAACATTGAAACTACCGTTTGAAATGGCTCGCGAAAATAAGCGTCCGTTTTCGAATTAAATAACTTCAACGCAATCTGTTAAAATAGACCGAAGGCATTTTTCAGATAAAGCAATAAAACTTAATTACGCGTAGCCATATATCGATTTATCTTGCGCCTCTTGGAGTGGCAAACGTCAAAATATATTAGCAATTTTTTTAACGAACCAATTAAGGCCGTAAACTGTTTATAATAATCAAAAACATAACGATAAACTTATATATAATAAACTTGTATTGAAATTTCCATATATATATATATATATATACATTTGTATAAATATTTATTTAACGTAATTATAAATAATTATTTTATAATATATTAATTAAAAAAACACATCAACAATAAAAATTCGAAAACATTCTCAAATCTTCGATAACCGTCGGTGACTGTTCTTGATTACGTTTTCTTTATCCCCGTTTCGGTTTCTTTTTCTGTTTTGCTTTAATAATGAAATGTTTATAAACAAAAAGTCAAAACACTCGGGCAGTCGATGTAGTAGCGGTCGAGTTTTATTTTGGTACGCGGTAGTATTATATAAATAACTACGGCACTTTGTCGAATGACGAATTCTTTTTTATTTGGATTATAACAGCACGCGCTTGTTGGTCGCGCGTTCACGGCGCATCAAGTTACGAAAACGATAATAGTCGCGTATAATATCAGCAAAGGAGGTCGCGGCGGATCCACTGACCTATAACAAAGTGTCGTCCGGCGATCGTCACTCAAGCCTGGGTTATCGCCTTCGAAACCCTCGGGGGCGATGTTATCTGCGGGCACAACAGTCTTTGTACTTTTTGTATATGTGCTTCTGTATTAGAACTCGCACCTAGTTTAACCCGCATTATTGAATTGTTAACGCAAATTATTATTTTTATTTTATATATAAATAAAACAAAATTAATTATTTGCATTTATATATATGTGTGTGTAATAAAATTGCATATTTAATATTACAAACAACCTATATTTAAAGCAATTTTTTGTATGTTTTTTATTTATATCTTTGTGCATTTCAATATATTTTTTGTACATTTTTTAAAATTTATTTTAAATATTTTGTTGTCATTTGAATCAATATTTTTATATTATGAAAAATAAAAAATAGCCTTTTTTGGTTAAAATAATGTTTATTATCATTTCATTTTGGCAACAATATTAAATTATGGTTTTTTGTAAACAATAAATGGTCGGAGCAATAATTAAACGTGGATCAATTTTGGCGATTTAATTTGAATAAAATGAATTGTTTCTTAAACTTACAAATTACAATAAATCATCTTCAATTATTTATCGTCTATATTTATTGATATATTCGGCATGTGGTAGTAAAAATTAAAAATCTAAGAACTAAACTATTATTTATTTATTTACGGACATAATACTACTTTTAAAAATACAAAAACATTCCTCCATAAACATTTACATTCATATTAAGTTGATTGAAGAAATAGAAATTATAAAAATAAGATTACAATGAACAATATATTAAATTCCATTGCAATTAAATCAATATTTTATTATAAATTAAATTTTATTTTTATTACTTACTTTGCATGTTAGTAAAGACAAATACAAATTGCAAACATTCTCTATTACTATAGGGAATAAATAAAAACACTGAGAGGAAAAACAAACAAATTAATTACCAAGACGATACAATTTTTATCTTACATTCTCTTAGATTATATTCATCTTATATATCAATAGTAAAATTCAATTTCAATTACACAAAGCATTTTGTTAAACTAAAATTTAATTACCAAGAACCACGACCTGCTCCCAAATATGAATAAAGCAATTCCACATTGAAAATATTGAAATATTAGTATACAAAGTATACTATTATAATACTTTTATTATATTATTATATTATATTATATTATAATATTATTATATAATATTATAATAATATTATAATATATATAATACGTATTGTATTAGTAAAATACAAAAATTAGTATAGCATACAATTACAATGACTGAAAACTTAACAAAACGAATTAATACACCATCTTCCGTCCTTTTTCCTTCCAACAATAAATGAAAACAAAAGTGTGAAACGGGATAAAACAAACTCCGGTATTTGAATGATTCAAAATCAACTTTATTATGTACAAACTATTTCACAAGAATAATTTTATAATAATAAATGACAACACTTATTCGATTTGCACAAAAGTACTACGCAAGTCAACCACCTCACTACAATTTTTAAGTCTCAATATATATATGTATATATATATATATATATATATATATGAAATTGTTGTATTATCCGTTACTTTAAATCTCATCGACAATGACAGTCTGAGATCGAATGACGGTAATTCGGTAATAATCGACTCCCCCCACCACTCCGATTAAACAGCGACGACGAGTAGCAACGATAATAATAACAAATTAATTTTGCCGATTAGCGGCAGCCGTTGTACGGTTACCAATTCACGCGGGAAAAAAAAAAAACAAAATTCGGATCGGAATTATCAAGTACTTAACCGCGCGCGGATCAACGTTGCATTAACAATAACGATAAATTCAATGAACAATAAATATAACTTTCCAATATCAAAACGGTGACATAAACAAACACAACGTTCATGCCCGGCGGGACTGGTTGCAAAAATCAATGTAAACAAATAATTCAAGTCAATTGAGCAGAAATGAACAGTAAAGAGTATAAACTGAACGATCTTGTTCTCACGTCATCTTCTAATAGAAAGCCGAATATCCTCCACGATGTCACGATTAATACTTTGCAAAAGCCATTGGCCACATCCACAGCTGAAAGGAAATACGAGTAAGTACAGTTTGTTCATTTATTTGTCAATTTGCTTTCTGATAACTGCTACGCAATTGCGTAACAAACAATTTGAATTGAGGAGAAAATAACAAGAAAATAAAAGAGCACGTTTGATTCAGGAAAAATTATTATTATTATAATAATAGTATTATTATTATTATTATTAAGTAGGATATTAATAAATGAAGTGGGATTGTGTTATATTTTTCCCATAGGTATTTAATTTGTAAGATTATTGGAGAATTCAATTCCGTTTTTATTATATTTCTATTGTCATTGAATGTTGATTTTTCCTGAAACAAAATTTGGATTTGGATGAATAATTATTTTATTTATTGTTCAGTGAGTTATAATCATCATAAATGAGCAGATGAGTTTATGATCTATTTATCCTTCAATTGTATGAAATTTTGATTGATTAAGATGTCTTAATGTTTAAAATGTTTGTCATAGTTTTAGATAAATAAATATTCATTTGCTGATTTATATGCTTATTAATTTATAAGTATATATTTTTATTTATATATGTAAATGGATTTTTTTTTCAATCATACGTTCTTTATAATTTAATATTTATTTCATTGTATTTATATCAAATATAACTGAATGCAATATTTTAAACTGTCATTGCTGTAATAATAGTGAGAACATAATTTGTTTGAAGATTAGATCTATTTTAAGGCTATAAAACAATTTGGATTTATTTAATTTCAGACGAAAGCCACGCCCTCCAGGTTCACTTCGAGACAGCGACGAATTTGAATTGCCAAGCGGAATGCAATTGCAGCCTCCAGTGTCTCAAAGTTCATCCTTGGGAATCTTGGAATTAAAGGAACTTGTTTCTTGTAATATTAAATTTTTTGCACATGCATTATGAATGTTCCTTTTTTATTTATTATTTTTTATTCTTTCTTAAAGCAACCTTTTTTGACTTCTTGTTTACTATGATTATAATTTATCGACATGCATGTAACAAATCTTTATAATTATTGTAATAAAAAACTAATATCTTTTATATTTTATGTGTAAAGTTGCAGAATTCAAAACTCCCTCGTTAGTGAAGCCATCAAGTACAAACATGTCACCAAAAGTAACGAGTTTACTTTTAAAAAATAGTAATAATTCACCAGTGAGCAGAAAAAGTAAAGTGAAATTTTGATCTGAGGAGAATATAAATAGATATTTATAAATAAATGTATATTTACACTCATTGCTAATTTTATTTTTTAATTTTTGTTTATAGGTTCCTCTGAAAATGATGAGAATAACATGAAAATACCACCTACAGCAGAGACGTTCGTTATTACAAATGTAATTAAGCATTAATTTTTTAAATATAATATAATTATAATAATAATTTATATTTATTATTACTTTTAATAATAAAAATTGGTGTTAATTAAATAATTGTTAAGCATAATGAAGAAATTAACTCAAAATTTGTATCCAAATATTAAATAAATTAAAATTTTTAATACACTTGAATACAAAGCATTTTCTAATGTTTAACATTTTAAATGTTTTAAATTTTACAGGAAGTAAAAGATGCGGAAAAACTACTGTCACAATCTTTGGAAAAAATCGATATATCTTTGGACAAAAACAAAAAAGATTCTTTTCTAAACTATTCACATTTTTCAGACAATATCAGTATGTCTGAATCCCTAGCCGAAGCATTATATAAATACGTTGACGGTGATTTTCGTGAGTTGAATGCATTAACTGCTGAAGAATTACAACCAGAAAGAAGTTCACTTCCTCAGGCGGCACCTCCTATTCCTGAATTCAGCATGTCAAACGAAATGGATGATATACTTGAATCATTAAGTTTAAATGAGTTGCGTTGAATAATATAAGTATAATATTAATAATATATATATATAATTATATCTGAAGTCATGATTTCATATACTTAAGTTACTTTAATATTTGTTTTAGAAAATAATAATTTCTTTTTCCTAATATATACAATAATTCAAAATTGTTTATATTTAACATATCACGAATGATTTATTGTTTTTAATGTATGAAAATATTTTAATGACATTTTACTTTTTATATTTACATAATTTATTTATATAATAATGATACGTTTTATTAGTTTAAAAGTATGACCAGTCCCTTTGAAAGATGTACACCCTAGATGATATCCAGCATTGAATTAATCAAAATCTGGTAATTAGTACAGCTTTTAAAGGGACTGGGTGTACAATAATCAAAAGTACTTATATTCTTCAAATCTGCTATTAATCAAAATTTTAATTAAAAATTAATATTTTCATAGAATAATTTAATAATGTTATAATAATATAACACGTTAAACATGAAATTTTATTAATGTTTGTAAAATAATATCTTCATTATTTTAACACTTTATGTACTTTTCATAGGTATAATATTTAAAAATAAGAAAATACTGTTAAAAACTAATAAGATTTCAGTATAGTAATTATATTTGAAATACCTATTTTTCAGCTCAACTGATACACATACAACTGCATCATTCAGTGACTATTGTAAACAAAAGTCTGGGAATTTTGGGAATCTTTCAACCTTAAATGATACTTATTGTCGAGCAAGTTTAGGGCTTGGGCCAATTGATAGTCCAGAAAAAACAGGCCCAATTAGAAAATTAGCAGATGACACAATGTCTACTCAGGGTATAATATTTAATTCCAATCTTATTTCTGAACAAAATTATTTTTTGTTATTAAAAATATATTTTTCTTAATGTACATGTGTTGTTTTCAATGATTTTAAATAAATAAAATTAATTAATCTTGTTAACACTTTAAGAGAGTTATATTTCATATTTTTAAACAACAATATTGATTATTATTTTATAAATTTGGAATATCAAAATTAATAATAATTATTAATAGTTATAACAATGCATTTTTTTCAAAGTGACCATTAGAAACATAAAAGAAATAATTTTTATAATCTTTTGAGACTTGTATTTAATACTTTTAATTCAACATTTATCTTTGTTTTGATAATTAAAATTGAGGAACATTTCTTCTGAGCATCTTTACCAACAAATTTGATTAATAAATATATATGAATATACATTTAAACTCTGGATTCTAAATTTTTTATTAATTTATTTTTATAATCACATTCATGCATGTTTTAACGG
>JABFQC010006783.1:0-10531 GCA_022817085.1 Psilanteris sp. ZL-2020
GTTTATGTTACATTAATGTTAGTCATACATACATTTGCTTACAGTAATATTTACGCAAACGAGGAATTATACGTTTTTAAAGTACATTTGAATATATATATATACAGAATATATTTCCTTCTACTACAGCAATTTAAGCAAAACGCTTAATGACATTTAACAACGCGTACGTGTTATTCGTACGATTATCCATTCACAAGGCAACTAATTTGTAATGATAATTTTGCCAGATTTCTCGCGTAGATAAATTGAATTCCTAACAATTCTTATGACCGAATTTTTTTTTCTTTTTTTATAATACTTGTACTATTTTGTACTATTATTTTAAGTTGAAAACAATTCTATAAAACATTAATTTAAATAAAGTATACCAAAACCCAAAATTAAACGGAGAACACATTATAAATACTTCACATTTCATCCCAATTGTTATTTGCAAATATTATAATCACTACAATTACATTTTAATAACATTTGTATTGCAAAAGCTTCGAAAACTAATTTTAAATTAAATTAATAAATTCTTATTGTAGAATGATTTATTCATTTTTTAACATTTATTTTCAACTACTGTATCCATTTAGAAACTTGAAAAATGGTTTAATGAAGATGAAGTTTTATAAATGGCATAGCAAAAATATTTTATTTTTACTTATAAAGTGATATTAATTGTATCAAATTTCAAAAAAAAAAAAAAAAAAACATTGCAACATGCTTTTATCAAAAGATGTGAACAAAATGATTTATTTTATTCGTAAATTAGTAATAAACATTATTATTTTTTGTTAAACTTATATATGTCCTTTCATACTCACATAAATCGATTAAATTGTTGCTCCTATTATAAAATATACAGCTAAAAATAACTAATATATGTTATACTACAGCAAGTTCATACTTTACAATAATGATATTTACATTGTGTACATCTTTAGCTTAATGTGAAATAGCATTACAATTATAAATAATTTAATATAATATACACAGTTTAATTCAAGTATAAATGTGATGTTAACTGCTATATATTTTAGAGATAATTTTATCTTTTACATGAAGAAAATTAGATATTTCTATTTAAATAGAAACCAAATCTGTTCTTAAACAAGTATAAATTACAAACAATTTGCTTATAAATACAATAAGTTACAAATAAAGTCATTTATAGTTTTTATAGTTTAAAGTGGAGCCGTGTAAAAGTTAACAACTATAAATTTAATGGGTTATAAACCTACACAAAATATACAATTTATATTGAATTTGTGTAAGCTTAAAATATAAAGATTAATCAATAAAATATAAAATTATTATATTATTTAATGTTTTTTTACATCATTTTTTTTAATCAAAGTAGAATGAATGATCTATTTGTCCCTCATATTCTACTTAAATCATATATACTTAAATCTATATCTCACAAGTTACACTAGCATTGACCTTTAATTATTTACTGATCTAAAAATACATGTATCATAATAAAATTAAATTGTAGTAATTCTGAAAAAGAATAACAACTGGAATAAATAAAAATTATATCCATTTAGGTATTCTATTTCTTTTCTCAGCTTAAATATCTTAGCAGCATAAGATGGATAATATAAATCATTGTCTGATAAAAGAAAACAAAGAAAAAAACAATCATAAAAGTTTAATTGAAATGTTTTATTTATAAATAAATATGTACGTATATAATAACTAATTCAGATATAACTACTAAATGCCCATCTTTTGTACAATTAAAAGTTCATATTGAAAGTGAATTTATTTATAAAAATATCATATAATGCAATATATAAGGCATTTAAAAAATTAAAGTATTATTAATAAAAATTCAGATCAATAAAATTATTACCCAGCTTATAAGTGATTCATACATTAAATGTATTTATATCAAATTCAATCGCACTTATTATCAAAACTTGCAAACTGTTTAACGATAATACCGCAAGCAGTCACTTATTATGATAAAATACAACCTATAGTCAATCTTTTGAAAGAACTACAATATTTAGCATAGTAGCCATTTTAGAATAAAACTGAACTTTGTTATTTCTTTACTATACCTGAAAGTCAATATTAATTTTAAATATTATAATAAATGAAACTAAAATATGAGATTATTAATCAAAAAGATTTTGCAAAATAAATTTTTATAACTTATCAATCAATATGAAAAAATTATGTTAAATTTTAGTTTCATAATAAATCAATTAAATATTTATTTATAATCGCTTTTGGAAATAATAAAATGATAAATTAAAAGTTTGACTATAGGTAATAATACTTCATGTTACTTCATCTAAAGTATTTTTTTCTTATAAATAGAGCATTCGTTTCATTTCTCATCAATGCAAAACAATGTAAAAAGAGTGATGACTATTGATCATTATTCTCACATCCCAAAAATTCACATAAATTATTCTAAATGAATTTCAGACGTATAAAGTTCCCAGAATACAAAAATTTCATTCTTATACTAAAAGGTTTAAGATTAGGAAGAAGACAAAAGGATGAATTTAACATTTTACTTGGTGTAATGAAGATGCAAAAATTTTAAATAATCAATTGTTTTTCAAAAAGATAAAACATAGAATTCTTAATCTTAAATATAGATGAACATTTGCTTAATGCAGTTACACGTGAAAAAGTAAATGATAAATTTATGGAATCGCACGTCCCATGGAGGAATGTTTGCGAGATGCTTACAGGGTTCGCAAAAAAAAAACGAATTCAACTTCCAGTCGAGGATGCAGTATCAGAAGAGCAGTCTTGAGGCTACTTTGGATAGCTGTCCGTCCTTGTCTATCACATTATTATGTTGCGAGGAATTAGGGCAGCTCGAGTGTCACTCAATCGTATTCGTGCGAAGACTCTCGTTTACCGAACAAACTGTCTCGCTCCTCTTGTGTGGACGGTACCTCTGAAGTTGTTGGCCTTATGACTTTTGTTACTTTACTAACTTTGCTTAGACCCTCCGTCATACCGCTACCCCCAGACATACTGGAAAAAAGACTATAATAGTATTGTTAAAACATACACTGACAAAATATTAAACTTAAATAAACTAAAATATTATTTTATAATAGATACATTTTCATTATCTTTGCAATGCATTGTATTGTAATTAAGCATAATAAAATGTTTAATGTTGATAAAAAGATAAGTAATTTAATTAAGCATAAATAATTACACTAGAAAGTAAAGTTATTTTAATAATAATATAAATATTAAAGATTTAATTTATAACTATAACATAAGAATATAAATTGAGTACTTTAATCAATGCTAGTCAATTTAAATCATGATTTAACAAAATTAATTTTGTTATAAATTTGTTAATCATATTATACTTTAATTATTAGATTAACGTCTGTATTTTAATTTATAATTCTATGAATTCAAATTACATATTATACTTTTTTAACTTAATTCCGTTATATAGAAATAACAATATATTTTAATAATTATTTTCTAGTTTTGTTTTAAACTTAAAGATATAACATGTACCCAATTATAAACTAAAGCTAAAAACAATTTTAGACGAAAATATTTATAATCTTCATAAAATCATGTTTCTTCATCATAAAAACCATTTTCATTGCTTTGAAGAATAAGATTTTCTAGAATAAATAAAATTAATATTTTAATTATAAATAGTATCAATATCAATTGTATTTAAAAATCGTTTTTAATTAATTATATATTAATTTAGTATAAAAACTATTATAATTTATATGCATTACTTTAAATATTTACTTGTAAATAACAATTGTACTTAAGTATTCAATGTTACAATACTCACACAACATCAATATCATCATCGTCATCAGCCTGATCTGTATCATCGGTGGTTAACATAAAATACGGATTAGTCGAAGCTGGACGAAATTTATACCCCGTCAAAACAAAGAATATGTAACGGAATATTTCATCCAGCCATTCGTACTGAAATGGTATAATTATCTGTAAGAAAAATGCAAATTATGAACTCATCGATTTTGAAATTTGTTTAATTTTTCTAGACAATACATTCTAAATATGTATATCTTTGTTTCTTTTCATATTTGTCAAATTTAAAAAATAATTTAATATTGAATAATATTGAAACATCGTATAAATAAAGTTAAAACATTAAAACATTGAAATATATATGTTTTGGTTAAGTTCAGTCAAACAAAATGTATGTAAATTTTCTTTATATCTTATTAAATATAATATTTTACAAATTGTATTTTATAATATAAAATTAAAATAAATATTTGTATTGTTTATAAATTAATAAGTTAAATAATTTTCGAGGGAATATGAAAATTTACACGGTAATGTATTAAAATTAAAATAATGAATAATTTTATATAGAAGTTTAATCAAAATCGAGATTATGCAATAATCTAAGATATTGGGCAGTGAATATAATAAAATTACGTTTCAATAAAAGTTAAGAAGTTCAAACAGATAAGCAATTATTATGAATTACGAAAGAATATCTAATTACATATATTATTTTATTCGATTATTTTTTAATCATTTTTAATTTACTGCGAGGCTAACAAAGGAATTTAACAATTAATAACAATAGTTGGTACATAATATAAATCTACATAATTTAATATTTTTTAAATTTGTATATACACACAATAAGAAAGTATCACCTTCTACCAGGTTATAAACAAAAAAAAGTACAAGAGTGTCATGTGATAATTGATCCACGACATTAAACTCTTAATATTTTTATGCTGACTAAAGACATGAATTTAAAATGTAAACAATTTGCTTGTACAAAAAATCGTTTTCTTAAGTTTGATTAAATTAAAAATACA
Source organism: Psilanteris sp. ZL-2020 (assembly GCA_022817085.1). Lineage (NCBI taxonomy): Eukaryota > Metazoa > Arthropoda > Insecta > Hymenoptera > Scelionidae > Psilanteris > Psilanteris sp. ZL-2020. The sequence goes on from JABFQC010006783.1 coordinate 4,818, forward strand.
AATTACGTAAGTCTTACCTTTAGCAAATATATTATTCTTGTAAAATATATATAGCACAATATTATAATATAAAAATGCCTAAATAGTTTCAGCTTTTGTAAATTAATTGCAGCTTTCCCATCTGTATGTGCTGCTTCTTGAAGGTGCCTAATACTCCAAACTACTGGAAACATGATTCCTCCACAACATAGCAAATCAACAAGAATAAATATATCACGCCACGTTTTGTGCTCTATATCTCCCTCTTCACTTTCTTCAATTATAATTTCAGCAACATTAGCCAAAATCTGGAAATTAAATAAATTAAACAATAAATCTGTAAAGCAACAATTTTATTACAATATTATTATATTAAATTTATAATAAATATAATTTTTATATTTTATATACTATAACAAATATTTATAAAGTACTACTATTATTTCAAAACATGTATTCTAACATGACGTAAATATTATAAAATATTTAAATACAGATAAAAGCATTGATTTTAAAAATTATAAATATATCTTATAAATATATAAATAAAATTAAAATTATTTAATGATTGAAAGATATAAATGAGACTTAAATAAATACAATTTACGAGTAAAAATGTTAATTATATAATGCAAAATATATATTATTTTAATATAAAAATGTGTTTATTATTGTTAATATGTTATTTGTTATATGTTTATTTATTTGTATTTCAAACATTTTATTTTATATATAAAGTAATTATTAGAAATATATACCTGTAGTGGAATGACAATCATAAACAGTTTTTTGTCACGATCCGCTAAAATGTGTTTAATAAACGTCCATCCACTACCGATTAACAGAATTGTAATAAAAAGCACTGCGCCTTTCAATAAATGAGTAATGTAATACAGAATGGCCCATGCCGCGACGTGCTCGCCTTTAGTTTCAATAAAGTGAAAATTAATGCCATGGAATAGCAGTGACAAAGATTTCAAGTAAACAAGTACAGCCATTAAGTAATGTATTTTGTATACCGATTGCCTTCAAAAATATAAAGAATTATTACATTGATAATCAGTGATATATAACTTATTAATAATTAAATTTTAAAGTTAAGAATCCAAATTCTAAATTAACGATTAGAGTAACTGCAGCTTCTTAACAACAAAATTCAATCTGATTCATTCTGTGAATAAATTCCTACCTATTTCGTCGGAGAATAATCACCCAAAAACATCCGGAGAAAAAGAACAAAATAGCCATTACAAAGTAGAAAGAAGGCAAAGGCATTTCACCAGCACTAAGAAAATTATCCTTATTCATTTCTGCTATTTTGATCTGAAATATACAAATAATTTTATTTATATATGCCAATATTAGTAATAATATTAACAAATATTTAAAGTAAATGAAAATATTTATTTTTATTTTTATACAATAATATTTTATTAATTAATTAATATTAAATTTAATATATGTAATATAATATTACATTTCTAACATAATATTATATATGTATATTTTATATAAAAATATGTTTGATTCTTTGATATCATTCCATGTCATTCTTTGGTCAACTAATTTCATAATCATAAAACAATTCTACTAATACTAACCGAATAATCCAGGGAAACTTTTTCCCCATGATAATTTGGACAATTATGGAAGTGCAGGTAATAAAGTCCCTCCTCTTCTTTCGTGACCACGTACATAGCAAAGTTAACGCTATAGTAGTTTTCTTTCTTGATTGTAGTTACCTCCATTGGTAGCTTGACTTGAGAGCATGCAGTGCCTTCAAACGTGAAATCTTCAACGTTATCCACATCTGTAAACGCATGAATCAAATTCGTCAGTTACATCTTCGGCTTGTTTCTAAAATAAGCCAGCTGATTGATTATGCACAGCTCGTTGCATCAGGGTACGCATCATCTGGTGAAATACACCTTTGGAAATACCTGACTCGGTTTATATTTATAAAATTGAGGACATGATATTTTTGGCATCTGAAATTTCGCGATGCCTAATTTGTCTTTGGATTTCACTAACGAAGTTACAAACTTAGAAGAAAGTTAACTTGATATACTAACTAACCAATGCATTGACACAATATTCTGATAATATAATTTCGTGTAAAACAACTTATAATAAACATATGTATAGACTTGAAATTTTAAATCAATAACTAATATATAAAGCCAATTCATTTATGTTTATTGCGTGTAATCTAAAAAAGTAAATATACAGAGAAAACAATATATTACTTAATTGTTCACTTTTACCACCGGAATTTGTTATAGATATGAAGTAATTGTACATTTCAAGTTTTAAATTTTGATGCATGAAACAGAATTTATAAAATGATTTATTGACATTTATATACTAATAAATAAACTTAAATTACTATACCCTAGATTTAAATTTAAACTTAAGAAAAATATTCCTTGTTATTAATAATAAATTAAAATGAGCCAAGCAGTAATATTTTTATAAATTTTGGTTTTTGAGGAAAAATTTATTTAATGAAGATCATCCCAAGAACATATCTTTATAATGAATACAAAACCATCATTATAGGTAATTAATCACTAAGGAACAAATGATATAGTTACAAGTTTAATTGCAAGTTGCTTTAAGTGTAAGTAGTAATAATAAACCATAATGTTCATTTATATTTTTTAATTTACCTGACATAATGCAAGAGTTAAATTAATTAGAAATAGACCAATGAATGAAGATGCTCAGTTTTTTGACCGATTTCACCTGCTAATTGATGTATTTCCGCGTTCCTAAACGGCATCTTAAATATAGAATACGGACGCAATGAATTGTGTATTTTTAGAAAGATGCTATGCTATTGTTCGCGACATTCATTGCGCGTATCGTGAACGTTGCCGCGTAACATTCAAGAGCAACGATCTCATGAACATCCCCACTTAAATAAAATATCAATTGAGCCCTGTATCTTATATTTTGTGCGCAATTTTGTGCTTGCGTGTACGATTCATAAAAGTTAACTGCTGTTTTGGATTTTTGCCAACATTTTATGCGCGCCTCTAATCAGATTCCACCTCATTGAACAGCTTACTTAAAAGATGAATAAATTTGATCAAGACAAAATATGATCATAATAATTTACTTTTCTTGTAACTAATACACCTTCTGACTTGGTTTAGTTAATAATTTTACTTTTTTTCTCATATTATATGAATTAAAATGGTATACCGTAAAAAAAGAATAAAATTATTATCAGTTGGAAATATGCTTAAAGATAAGAAGAAAACTAATAAAAGGTACGTCATCAAACTTATTAATTGTACTTAATAAAACTTTTATTTTTAGTTAAGCAAAAAAATGAAAATAATTGAATATGATAAGGATGAACAGGAAGATATTTGTTTCCTATTTATGCAATGTTAAAGTGAAGCCGGTTGTAGTATTTTGACACTCCGAATCTTTGCCAAAAGTCTTTCGTTCAAATCGGGAGTGACATCTGACTTGACACTCCAACTTCTATCGTTTTTAATCAGTAGTCGCATTTGACAGTTAGGATAGTTCATATAAGAAGATTAGAACGAAGAAGAACGTCAACATCTGGATGCATGCAAACAGACTAGTGAAAAGGATTAGGAAAATGATAATAGAAACAACTTAAATATCGACATAGGATGTTGCATCAACTAAAATAAGTTTTTAGGGTAAAAGGAAACTTTTTGTAACATGCATCAAAATGCAATCAATATTTATATATATAACTCAGTTACCTTCATTAGAAATACTCCGTTTTCTTCGTGGAAATAGTGCATTGTCACTAAATTTTGCAGTTAAAAACTGTCTTTTACTTCTTATAATTAAGTCTTTGCGAATATGAACTTCTCGAATATTGCTAGTGCAATTAACTCTCAAACTGAAATAATAAACATAAAATTAAATTACAGTAACTTAGAGTACTGAAACATTGATCATTATACTAAACTTACAGTAAATTTTTAAAGTCCATTGTGAAATAAATAATAGATGTTTCATCTTTTTGTTCCAAATCAGATTTTACCAAGGAATTACCCTGAAGAAGACATTTTTCTTGATGACTATCCAAATAAGGATTCATTGCATCACTTAACATTCGAGCTAAACTGAATCCAAACTAAAATAAAATGAAATACAATTTAGAATCAATATATAATACATAATTTCCTACTAAGTATACCTTTATATATAATAGAATGTGCAAGAAATGATACGATTAAATTATAATTATAAAGTATGTGATACAATCCTTGCTGCATACTAATCAAATGGTCTTTACTCGCTCCTTACCCGTTACCCACATAGTCAACATCATTATCAATAGCATCTACAACAACTGGATCAACTATACATGTAGGGCCAAAAATTTAAGAATAACAAAATATTAAATTATTTTCGCACCTTGTGGCATCTAGTGTCGCCGCTTTTCCATAAATTGTACCCCATTAGAATATGTATTTTGAAAAATAAGATCATATGAACATTTTTAATTTTAATGTATTTGTTAATATAGATTCTCTATTAGTATAGTAAAGTTAATCAGAAGATAAATATAGCTTCTTTGATCAATAACAAATATTAATCAATATTTATTTTTTTTATTTATTTAAGTTAATTAAATGTATATATTCTTTTATATACTTAATAAATCATATAATTATTAAATAAAAGAATGTTAAATAAATGATTTGATGAGTGTTTCCATTTGATATAAATAATTTAATTTCGTTTAATATTTCAATATTTTTAAAGTTTAATAACTATGTATGATAGTTTTGTCATATAAAGCAAACTATAAGTGAATTTGTATTTCTTTAAGAAAGAAATGAAAATGTATTATAGTACACTCGTAGTGTTTTAAAAAAAGAATTAGTTTTTTAAACACACTCCCAAAACAGAGATACAATCTTAAAATAATATTTACATTTAAAAAAGTTTTGTCAGTTATATATATATATATATATATATGTTTTACTAAAACAAAATTGACACTATTGTCAAATAATATGATAAATAGAACATAAATAATACTGTAATTCATGTGTAAAAATATATAAATATTCTAATGTAATAAATTAAATTAAAACTATAACTAAGTTATACTTATGCCATAAAAAATAAAATTATACATAAACATATAAATTATGTAAGAAACTAAAATCTTTATAGCAATACCATATATTATAGTTGCAAGTTCTTGCATAGGTAAGTACTAAAGTAAATTTATTTATACATTTATGCATAAAAAAGGTATACTATATTCTGAAACATGGAATTATAATTTATTACAATTATTTTAATTAAACCTACTCAAATAAAATAATAATAAAAAGTAAAATTATCAATAAAAATGACAAATTTGTTATTTAAAATATAAACTAAAAAAACTAACAAAAAGAACAAAATAAGTAAAGTAAGTTGACTTTTTGTACAGTCATTTTGTTTAGATTTGTTGTAATTTAAGTTATACTTGACTTTGGAAATTATAAGTCATAAGAATATTTCAAATAAAACAGTTTGTCATCAGGTATGGTTTAAAAAAAAGGTGATCGTCTATACATACAGCGTGCACCGTTGCAGTCTATACTGAAATAATTTGTTTGAAAAATAAGAGAGAAAATTGCTCGTATTTTTGACAATATAAAATAAAAGAGTGACAAATATATATATATATATATATATATATATATATATATATATATATATACTGTAGTACGACTCAGTAC
>JABFQC010006784.1:0-10529 GCA_022817085.1 Psilanteris sp. ZL-2020
CAAATTAGCTATATTTTATAAGATATATTTCTATAAAGTATAGTCATTTTAATAATACTTATCATGATATCCTTATAAAGCTATAAGTATGGTATTTTATAATGAAACTTTTTTCTACGTGTACTTAGTGAATTCTGTTCAAGATACGAAATACTATATTATAGAAACATACCATAATAGAATTGCTGACCTATAATTATATATACGTGTATATAATAATGAAATACTACATCATGATACTGTAACGATTCTAAATTATCACTATATATATATATATATATATATATATATATATATTCTAAATATGTTAATTATTCTATGCTTAACAATAATAGGAACTTAAACCATAATCAGATATTACAAGTTTATCTCACAATAATGAATATAAAGTTATGGAAATTGAAAATGTGATGACGTAGTGACGACGTTGATGATGGGGATAACTTGCATCTCGTGTCAAACGGAGTTTGCTTGCTACACAACCACGCTTTTCTTACTCACAACGACAGCTTTGATTCCACTAAGTTCGAACTTCAGTGTCGTTTAGATTGAACTAGTTTTTCTCATTCCATGCAGAGTTTGTAATGCCCAGTTTTAAGTCAAACTTTAGAAAAAAGAAAAAATTAATAAAAATAAAAAGGAAAAAATATAGATATGTAAAAATAAATTTTTCGCATCGAAAAGTGTTTTCTTAACAGATATATAAAAAATATAATAAAACTTAAGCAAATTTAACCTAGATTATGTCACGGAACTATTTCTTGTGTTAAACTACGAGATAGTTTGAAAGTTTCTGCATTATCACAATACAATCTAAGTATCGCATTTTTGACGGGTATCTTTACATAGTTTATATAAGTATAGAATTTACAGAAAGAAAAACACGCTCAAAAAAGAGTTCTAGAAAATTAGTGAATTTTAGCACAATTTTCTAAGAAAGGATAAAAACCTTTTATTTCCTTATATTTAGAAATGATCATCCCTTTTATATGTTCGAGGTTCATTTTTACGAGTAAAAAATGTTTGAAAAACCAATATATAATACTATTTTATAATTTCTATATATATAATTTTATATATTTATATTTAATATTTATCTAAATATAATTTCCTAATTATAGTTGATGATCAAAAAATTTAATATAAGAATCACGAAACATTTCAAATAAATAAAGCGTAACATAGTGGAATTGTTTTTTGTTTTAAATATAAAAATTAAACTTTCGTTATGATTAAATTGATTTCTTGAGGATCCATATATATTTTAAAAATATACATGTAAATAGAAAATAGCAAATACATATCATAATTCGTATTATTTCAAACATGAGATCATTGGATATTGTTGTTGCTGAAGGCTGTATTATAAATTTATGTTCATTTCGGAATCTAAATAAAATTCAAACAAATCATCACTATGAAAAAATTATAAATAATTTACTTTTTAAATAATAATAAGTTATAGAATAAATCATATTTACTAGCTTAACAGATCTTTATCATCCAAAATTTAACGAAAAATTACACCTTCTAATTTCTGCTTAAAATATAATTTGTTACAATATATTAACTATAAACATAATATAAATTAAAATTTTATAATATTTATTACATCATACTAATAACGTAATTATGTTCGCAAAAATAAATGAAAGTATTCATTAAAATAAATATAATAACTGTTGTAATGCATTTATTACACTAATTACAATGTACTAACTACCCATTTCTTACAGCCATCAATATAATTAGTTTCATTAGTATATACTTGGTCAGACATATATTGCATTTGACAAAAGATATTAATTAGAATATACATATAGACATCAACAAAATGCTACCAACTCTCTGTCAATCTAAAATATGAATTACACGCTTTACAATAACGGAATTAATTACTGACAGTGCCAAGATAAATCACCGAAGGTCAGGATCGTTAAAGGTCATAAAGTTAATTCCTCCTTAGGCGAGTTTAGCAAGTATTTTTCCTGTAAAGAGAAAGTGTTTTCGATTATCGGACTTGCTTCGATTTAAAAATATATACGCTCACTCTTGATGATTTCATTTCGGAATATTTTACAGCTGCGCTTATTAATTATTCATACAGCATTTTTCATTTGTTCCGATTAATATAAAACCCGATATTAGACGATTCATTTTTTCAAACGAACGTGTCTCTGGCTATGCAGTTAATTACATTATACGCTTTTATGTATCATGCTCCTTTACAAGGTAAATCATATAAATTGATTACATAAACAAACGCATCAATTTCATTTTTTAAAATGTACGTGATTGCACAATTATATATATTGTTATTCAATTAAATTGTATGTAAATATTAATTAGAGCTAAAAGAAATATACGAATAAAAAAAATAGAACGAATGTGCAAATTTGCAAATTATTCTGTAACAGACGTACTTACATGGAAAGAAAAAAAGTATTAAAAATTACTCTTAAAATATCAATTGTGTGACAGAAGTGTTCTATTTTGAAATAATACATAAAACTTCGGCAAGTTTTACTAAAATGTCAGCAATTTTGACTGAAATATGTGCAATATTTACTAATTTTTAAATATAATTTAAAAATAGAACACTACTGTCACAAATTTAATATTTTGCTAGTAATTTTTAATACATTGTTTCTTTCCGTGTATGTTAAAAAAAAAAGCAAAACAACGTAGACAATAAAAATGATGTATTACTAAAAGAAAAAAATCCGTCCTGCATGTAATCATCTACACAGATATATCTTTCATTGCAATCTATACGTTTGCCTAAATTGTTTGATATCAAATATCAAACAGCATCAATCAATGTATCCATGGAGCCCGAGAAACTAGCAATACGCTCTTCTATCGTAACACTCCTTGGACGTAAAACGCCCGGCTCAATCCACTTCACTGACAGAAATTAACGCACAAGTTGGATTTAATTTCGGTGTAGTCGATCCTTTCACTAACAGAAATCGGTGTTGAGTTTACTTTTAGTTTGAGCAGATCGAGGTTTATCAGTTCTAAAACTAAATTAGAACTGGTCAGTTGTTAACGAAGACACGCTGTTTGAAAGGAAACCGATGTTTCAGCTGCGAATTCCACTAAACCGATCCCCGTAAGATACATCGTCGATTCAGTTCGTTTTATTCCTTTATATGTTAATAAACCGCGGGACAAGTTATGAAATCTAGTTCATGCAGCAAAACAATGAGATATGCTGATGGAAACGAATAAAATAATCATAACCATCGTCAGAGTATTACTTCATCTTTGTTCAGCATATAATAACAATCAATTTATCAGCAACTGTATAGTTTAAGATATTTGATTTGATTATATATAACATCTGAAACCTTAAGTTACAATGACGAGATTTTTGCCACATCTTTTACGGTTCATGACATTTATTTCTATATCAAAGATGACAAGTAATTGAATTGATTAAAACGTATTCAATCGTATTAGTCATGTACCGCTCGAAGGCATTTTTGTGAAGATTGTTGTGATCGCGACTTAATTACAAATTTCCTCGTTACGAATAATGAGATTTAGCTTTGAACGAAATTCAACGAAACTGTATATAATCTTCTGACTTCTATTAAAATGTAATTCAAATTAGTAATTTATTTTACAAAATTAAAAAGAAAAATTCAATGAATTTCAAATGCAATTAATATATATCAAGCCGAAATTGGATACGTTGGGATTTAAAACTGTAAATAAGATTGTTTAAGTTTTACAGTAAATTTATTGCGAACGTTGTTACATATATATCTTGATCAAAGAGTCGAATGATGATTTTAAAGAACCTGTCATTTTCTCCTCATAAATATATATATATATATATATATATATTTTACAAAAACTACTTTAAATTGACAAATTTGAACGAAGTTGTGTGAAGGGGCTGAGATTTAATATTTGTAGTAATAATATGCGCAGTGAAATATATATATATAAAAAAAAATGCCTAAAATGATTAATGTATAAATAATTTTGGAAATTTGTTTATGTAATGGTCATTTCCGGATTGCACACGCAAACTACTGCGCTGGGCTCCCCTAAGACCCTCCCGTTTTAGGTTTTTTTTGGTTAAATTTTTAAGGGGGGTTGGGGGCACAGCCCCCGGCATTCCCTTGTGAGCCCAATGTGCTCCGAAAATTTTTTTAGGATCCCGAAATGGGTAGCACCTCAAAACAACCAGTTGCCAGGTTTATATATATTTAAGAAAACACCTATTAATATCCAGTTCTATTACATTTCCTATTTAAAACACGCGAAAAATAAGACAAACAACGAAGCACGCTGATTTATGGCTGTGATTTGAAATAATTTTTGCAACGCATTCTCCATGTACAATTTGTATATAAAAATGCGTATTTATTTCCCACGTAATTAAATCACTCGCGAGCTTTGTCTTGGATTCGCGAACTTTATAAGAATAGGTACAAACATTTTTATCCGAATTATTTGAATAAATTAGTCGAATGAGCCTGTGCTCGACTCGAAACGTCAGCATTTAGAAACATAAAAGATTCGCTCATAAAGATTGTAATTGAATTTATTCTTTTCAAACATTCAGTCGCTGAAGGCCCGAATATCTTAATATTTAATTACGAAATTATATTAAGGAATAAAATTAAACTAACTGCTGTAACGGTCATTTTTATTTCGAACCCATACAGCCGTAAGTTATTAAATTTTGCTTCATTTATAGAAACGTAAATGTACATATATATATAGCGAATTCTTTATTATTATCCAGCGTTTCAAATCCATTTATTTACCGTACTTAAACGAAACGTTATATATGCTTCTCATTCCGCGTACGTTAAAATTAAACAATTCGCGTTCCCAAAGTAATAACGTGTACTTCAATTTGAGTATTATTATAATGCCGCAAAATAGACGTTCTATCTATGATTATAATTATTTATTGAAATTCTATCCGTGCGTTCGCATCCATCGCAATTTAATTTATCCGAAAAGTCGACGCCGTCTAATCAAGATTTTGTTGTAAGCCAATTATTATCGACGCACGACGTTACACTCTGTAACTTTTATTATGCGTTCCGGATATTTCAGTTTAACAAAATAAACGACCCCGAAACACACAAAAAAACAAGAAAAAACAAAAAACCAACAACGCCGTAATTTAATTGCAAACGCGAAAATAAATAGTTTAACACAGACGCGACAAAATAATTAAGTACCATCCTGCGAATAGTTACTCATTTTAAGACGTGAATTTATGTTAATCAAAACTTTCTCTAATTGCATTTTAACACGCACAAAGAGAAACGTGCGCATAAAATGCAAGCTCTCGCAATGTAACTTGTATCGCCTAATACTTAATTAACGACTTAATTTTATTATCGATTGCGCTAAACAATTACATCATTCAATTATCAAGCGCTGATACAAAGAAACGGGGGGGGGCCAAATTTTTGCGTAATCAGGCCGTAGTTTGTAATTAGTAATTCATATTTCTTGATTAGCGATTGTACGCCCGGTATAGTAATTTTACAAAATTGATGAGTTGGAAGCGCTTGTGAGCTCCGTTTGAATTATTTTTCGCGTTTACTAAAGCCGAGCAATCACTGCAAATTAAACATGAATATACTAATTAATGGAGTAATATTTTTGCCCACACTCAGTAGCGGTGTTTGCTCTCCGTTCCGCGATATCCTTGCCGCTTCTCTTTCGCGCGCCTTCGACTCCCACGCGCAACTACAACTTACAATGCACCATTTACACTAAAGTTATAACTTGATCAGCACTGCCATAAAGTACCTTTCGCATTAAATTCGTGTCAATTCTCGCGTTACCTCCTAACGCAACTTGTGTTTCCGTCGCACTTTGCTTTCGGTCTGTTTTAAATTTACCACCCAGCTTGCAGAAAGTGCCAAGATATAGGTGGTGACGATCCGATCGGGTTCAATTTGAATCTTATTTCACGACGACGTATTAACGCCGATGATACTCGACTTTCGCGTTTTACTAATATATTGTACAAGTACACGGAGAGAAAAGGTCTGTGAATAATTATTGAAGTTTTAATAATATTTCATAGGTCCGTAGTAAAATCGTGATGTCGATTGGTACATTTTGTAAAAAATATAAAAATATGAATGGAAATTGTAAAAGTATTCTAATAAAAATTATTAGATTTAGATTAGATTTTTTTTTCAATTATTTATTACTTTAATTGTAATTTAGTAATATTTTAAAAGTACTTTAATATTTTATTAATATTTTTGTATTTTTCTAAAGATAGTATCATATGTCACGATTACTATATAATATATACTATATTAAAAGTTCTTTTAATTTTCATTAATTTCATTGAGTTTTACTAATATCAATAAGTAAAAGAAATATATTCAGTCAGTTATGTTACTAATACATGAAACGTTTTGGTCATTCATTTTTGACCCTTTTCAACAATAAGTAAAATTAAATATAATGGCGTTTAAAATATAAAAATAAATAATCGCAAAATTTCAATTTAGAATGCGTGTTTATATATATACTTTCATAATTTTGTTTTCAATAAAATATATCGGATCAAATTACAAATTAGTATCTCAATGACTTATGTTGAATTATGTCAACATACGTTAAATGACTATAAATGACTGCAATATACACTGAAAGAAATAATCCTGCAAATTTTACCATACTATATTGTAAACATGGGATAAAAGGGAAAAAATGTAAACAAATATGATAAATTATGGTTAAACCTTCAATAAATGTTATAAAAATTACCATACATTCTGATAAAAATAATAATATTTTCAAGCATTTATTTTCATTTTTTTCCTTCCTTACATTTCTTTCAGTGTAGTTAAATTGCATATTGGATTAAGATTTTTCAATAATTATGATATTGATAATCCCTCATAAAACTTTTGTCTCCGTGTATGATTATACTTGCACACGAAATGTTAACATTTTTGTGTAAATAAATATTATTGTTTAATAAAAATACGCGTTCGTTTGGAGCGTCAATTAATGACTTGGTACTTCTCTCGGTGATGTGCCGAAATTTCGCGTAACGATTTGGCGAAAGCAACGTAAAAATAATCATTATATGAACCCGTGTGATGGACCAGTTTAACATTTACATCAGCGAGTTGTTAACCGTGCATACATTTCACGGAATTAATTAAATGTATTCAATGCTAACACCCGGAACAATATTGAGATAAAAATCGAGATCGTCGAATTTACGACTTGCGGAACGACGATCGCAATCGGCCGTATCTCTGCGTTACATTTAACGATGCACTTTTTGTAACGTCCCAGGCCGTGTATATATATATACACTCTTAACCACAATGGATCACACCGTATCCCGCGAGCGGATTTTTCTCAGAGCTCGCAATCGAAACCGCGTGATCGGAATTGTTAATCAGATTTAATTTCCTCGGTCTCCACCGACTCGTACATACGTAATTAGCGATTTCCTAAGCCGCCGCATAAATTATATTTTGAACGCTCGCGAGTACCGCGAAATAATTATATCGGCATAAAATTGCATCGCCGTGAATTCGCTTAAAAAGCGCGGCCACTTTTACCCCGGTATCCCCGCGAGTGATTCGAAAACGCTCAATTGCCTTGAAAAGTAAGCAGCCGAACGGTCGCGAGCAGCGCGGCGCACGCGCGTCAAAACGCGCAAAAATATACATCGTTACAAAATCGTGGCGTTGCGTAATATAATTAAACTAAATTCTGATCGCAAGTCGAACGTTGCAAAATAATCGCGATAGTTGCTAAAACGTGTTTCCCCGTCGGATTCTATGCAACTGGAACGTCTCGCGCGGGAGGGGGGATGGGGTTCGCGCGAGACGACAGTTGTTTGTCCGGAAAAGTAGTCCGATGCGCAGTGTTTATCTGGAGCAGCAACAAAGGCGCACTTACGAGGAGTTCGCGGATTCACAAGTGTATCTTTTTCGAGACACTTTCCCTACTTGAATACTTCGCTCGCGCTGGTCTCGTGCGTAAACGTCGAATGGGAGTTGCGCGTGAAAGTGCAACGGAGAGAGCGAGATAGAGAGGGACGGAAAGAGACGATGGAAATTGTCGCGCGCGCCAAGTACAATAGGGCATCGCATAGAAATTGTTCGTTCCATTCTGGCCACGTTCGCCAGCCGCAACCCGCGGCTGTTCCCGACGCCGCTCTCTTTTCCGGATGCACACAACAAACTTACAATGCCGATACACCGCGGCGTAAAAGTGTATACACGCAGACACACAGCGACTCTATCGGCCGATACATAGATCCATTGAGTCGCCCGTCTCTGTCTCCGTCCGTCTCCCTCTTTATCTCTGCGGCGCGTCTCGCAACGCCGTCGCGCGTCTCTCTCGCTCTCCCGCCCCGGCCGCCGCACTCACGCTCCGTCTCGCTCGCTCCCCGGATCGCGCGCTTCCTCGTCTTTGGCTGATCACCATAAAAATTTATACAACCTCATTCGCGACCGTAAATTGTATTATCATAGTGCATATTCTATCATCTCATCCAATCCAAATACCAACGGCGCTTTAACCTGGCCGCAGCGCCGCCCTTCGCTCCCGCCACCGCCCTCGAACGGAATATATAACTCGCCCCGCAATTTCGCGGGATTGTCATGGAAACCACAGACTAACCATTCCGAAAGTTTCTTTTATTTTATGGACCGTCTGCGTGAAACTGGCCCGACTTATCGTAATATATCTGTGTATGTGTGGATATATATAAATGTATGTCGATGTTTATACGCAGTTCGCGGTTAAATTGTTTACGCGCGCTGTTCGTTTACCGGTCGCTTATTATTCAAAGGCGCAGGACTTTTGGCTAGGATTCCGTCTCGCAAGGATAGACGTCGGGACGAGGCGCGGTATGAAATTGCGAGAAACGCGTGTAATAACCGTCGCGGACGTATGGTTGGAGGCATTCCGTACGTCTGTGTTCGAACGATTGCGTTATTATTTGTTATAGCGGATGAAAGTGAATGCTTCTGAAAACTAGTTCAAATGATCGGTCTTCGATCGCACGCAAGGATTGTAAAAGATCGCGTTGTTTCTGTTTTTATGGAATCACTTTTTACCGTTACAGGAGAGGTTCATGCCGCGCGTAATTAATACCGAGTTGCAGTGAGATATTAATTATAAATAATTATCATTATAAATGGAAACTGTCTTTTATAGAGCATATATGTTTTTGCGATGACAAAAATAATTTTAATTATCGAGAGAAAGAGAAAGGCGGAGCGATAATTATACCAGTTACTGATTCTCGGTTGGAGCTGTCCGTGGCTGCGGATTTTGCCTTTTTGTTTGACTCGAAAAGAGGAAGTGTATAACGCAAAATCGACAGTCGTTACCAAGAAACTAATAACGCGTATTCACTATTTGTGATAAATCGTTTTCGAAACGACGCGTGGGATTACGATTATCTGGAGTCTTTGTAATTGTCAGGAGGTCTATTTTTATATACTTATTTGTAATAAACGTTTTTCTATTGCGATTGATTTGCAATGACTTATTGAAATTCAGTCCGCAGGTATTGCGATGCCTATATTATATTGAAAAAAAAATGTAGTAAAATTTCACAAAAGCTTCCAATACAAAAGTAATTTAATTGAATTAAAATCTGTATAAAATTATAGAAACTGTTATTGATATTTACGGGACAATAAAATCAATTAACAAAGGTGGTTTAATAAAACGCTACAATTTTTAAAAATTGTTAAACTTGTTTGATTATTTTAAACAAATATATATATGCATGAATATTTGCATAGTTGCGTAAAAATGTGTTTAGAATATTTAAAAACGTAATTGAATCATTTTATATATCTAAAGCATAACAGAACACGTATGATAATTATAGGTTACCGATCATATAGTGAAACCTTGATTTAAGAAATGTAGAGTATAATAGATAGTACATCTTTTAATGAAAATCATATCATTGCAGAACATAATAGAAATAATTGCGCCATATTATTACAATATGAAATATCATCTTTAGACGTATTATATGTTCAAAGATCTTAAATCTAAATTATAGTGCAAAAATAATAACATGGATGACATGCAAAACGGTTGTTAAAGTGTGGGATTTACAATCTATATTCGAAAAAAAGGATACGGAGTTAAAAAATATAAATATACATATTGTGAGAAATGAGATTATTGTAACAGATTTTTAACCAGTCATTGTGTTTCTTAACGCGCGTAATGCTAATAAGAAGGGTACAATGCTTTATAATGCCAATGACTGTGATCTGAAGGTTATGTTATTTTACGTTTTGTAAACTTTCATTAATGTAAACTGTAACATAATGTTTTTAATATAGTTCAATGTTTTTAAGTATTTTTTATTATTTAATTTTTAAATTATTTATTATATATACATATATATATATATATATATATATATATATATATATATCTATATATATATACACACCTGTTTTTTATACATACCTCCGATCACAAGAGACACACATGAATCGCGTGCGCCGTCTTCTGCTTGAAAA
>JABFQC010006785.1:0-10528 GCA_022817085.1 Psilanteris sp. ZL-2020
CTGCAAACACATATATAATAATCAAAAATCAGTATAATAAAAAAATTGTAAAAAAATAAACAATCATTGCATAAGGTAAAAGTAATAATTTATTTTGTTAATTATTATTATTTATTTAAATATAAACAAACAAAAATATAAAATTATTGAAATTATAATCTCGAACACTAATAAACGATTCCTTCCAATTTAACTTGTAAATTTTTCGCAAGGAATGTTAGTAATAAGATATATATTAATAACTTGTGATACACACATTATTGTACCCTATTAAAAATGAAAATATATTTGCAATATATCGACCGTATATTGCAAATATATTTTTATGTTTACTAGAGTACAATAAAATGTTTCATGAGTATATATAAATTTCACTTTATTTCATTAAACGAAGTGCTATATAATCTCATTTAAGGTTCCTAATAATTAGAACATCCGACAAATATTCGTTTACAATAATATACATATATGTATGTTTTAAATATTATTTTTGTATATATTACTGCAACGATTGATTGAATTATTCTGCTCGTAAAAAATAACGTTAATTAATTTGATATCGATTGTAATTACGTTAATTTCACGCTTATAATATTCGAAAGGATAAATTTTGTTTTGATGAATTCGTAATACGGTTTGGAATTTAATATTTAAAATGACATTATTTATGTAAAAGCATTATAATAAAATTAATAACGTATTAATAAGTGATAATACTAGTTTGGTACCTTGTTGTTGTTATGTTTTATGTAATTTGTTACGATAATAACTCGTATTATTTTTAGTCTCAACGCAAAGATAATTTTCGGTATTAACTCTTAATCAACAAAGCAAATCAGCGTCGGTTTAAACAAATGATACGTTTCGTGTGTTTTATAATAAATGTTTTTATATTTAAACGTGAGATAGGGATTAAATCATTAGATATATAATTACGGTAATTCATAAATAAAGTCGAACAATAAGGTTCGTAGCATTTGCAGTCGGATACACAAACTTATTAACTTATTCATATAGCAAATTTTTTCACAGCAATAAACTTTGAAAGCAATTGATTCAACATCTTCATTATTTCATCGATCGCTCGACCATTTCGTAAATCATAAGTAGATTTAAAGTTTCCAAACGTGAAATGTATATAAAGCTTTACTGTTTCCGAAGTTATTACCTGTTTGAGTGAGTGTACTTATAGAATTATTAAAAAACTTTCTCTTAACCATCATTTCTTATCAACTACTAAACTTTATTGAAAATAGAAATCGATTGCTAGCCACGTGAAACTATAATTCAAAAAATTGACAATTTTCGAAAAGTGGATTTTTATATACAAATTCACGACTTTCATGATTTGTGCAATTTCTGATCCAGCTTCTTCATCTTTCTCGCTTTTTTTTAATTTTTTTTCTTCCTCTCTTTGTGGCAGTCTGATAGAATAATATTAGGTTTTTAAGGATATGTCAACATATTAGATACGGACTTTAAATCAGAACCTTTTTAAGATCGAGGATTAAATTTTATTTACACAATCTTTTAGCAGCTGAGGTCTTAAAGAACAGGTGTGATATAATAAACTTACGACTTTTGGAAGTTAATATTGCCATGTCGATAGTAATCATATATGCCTGGATTTACGATAATCTGAGTACGTCTAGGAGAGTTTCCATGAATACGTATATTCGGGAGAAATGAGATATGCCACTATCCTTGAATGAATGTCTCAATTTAACAGCAAAATATTCTCGGATATTTATTCACGCAAACTTCCAATATAACAATGCTGATATTTCGCAATCAAATATTTATCACTTAATTTGAATATAATTCAATTTGAACTGCAACAAAAAGCGGTTTACAACAATACTGCTATTGTTCGTTGGTTGTACTATCCATTATGGTATATAAGGTCATTTTGTTTGAATGATTGGAATTTTTTAATGAATAAGTATATGATACGAGTTAAAATTATCCCGAGCTATAAAAAACATATATTTCTAGATACATAAAAGCATGTATTATTAATCAAATAAAAGTGTATTGTCAAATCGTAGTACCTATTGTGTGGAGAACATTTTTGTTGAAATACCGAAATATTATTATAAATATAACGAGTTATAAACGATGTTATTAAAACTACACACGGACTCATCAATTTCCGACGTCCCGTGAATCAATTGCGAAAATAATGATAATAATTTATTCAATATTAAATGTGATTTTCCAGTACTTTTAAACGTTCATTCTTCACGATTTAATGAAATTAAAAACTACGACATATGAGATTGAACTGCGTTATTGTTAACTGTAAACGGATAATAAACTGCGGTTTTTGACGTACAGATTTAGTAAATTGTAATACAAAAAGGTGTTCAAGTTTTAACAATCAACATTACAATCGATGCTATATGTATAAATATTTAAATTGTTTATTTAAAGAATTAAATATATACGTTAAATATGCGTATCATAATATAATAAATAAAAGTGGAAAACACGTAAGCAACGTCCTTCCTCAGACGTTCAGACAAAGCGTATAAGCAGATTTCGCCGAGCAAAAACCGAAACCAAACGATCCAAGTTGCCAATTCAAATTATCCCGTCCACTTCTTACGGCCCGAGTTGTTGCAACAAAAGTCACATATGTTTCCCTACCAAAAGTTGCCTACAAATTGCAGCCATCAATTGCCGGCCTTTTTGCCATAATAAACCATCTTCCTGTTTAGATAATTGACCCCATTTAGCCGCACTCCAGGTTGCCTGCAATACGCAACAAAATTACCCGTGATTAATGCAAAATATCCCGATATATATAATGGAAGTCGGCCGAGGAGCTAGTTTCGGGACGGGCGTGCGAGTAATCTGGGCCGCGGTTTTGCAACCGCGCGGATGCCGTCCCCCGTCATTTAGCGCGCTCATTTTCGGCAATAAGCGTGATATAATAACAGCGAGGAATTTCGGGGATAAAAATATGGTGGCCCAAAACGACGTAAAAACGCCGACGCTACTGGCTCCGCGAGCGCGCGGATACAATGGCCGGGCCCACATGCTGCCGAGGCTCCGCGCGGTAGCACCATCTGCGAACTCGTCACACCGGTTTGGTCCCCACCAGCGACGACCAGTTCCGAGAATCCGCATCATCTTGGGTCCTTTTGGTGTATCCGTGCGTCGTTTTACTCCTTTCAGACGCGCGCACTCTGCGTCCTCGTCCGCTTCTATGACCGTCTCCGTCGCGGCCAAAGCGACCCGAGATAAAAGCTCCGGGCATTAAATGTCATTCTTTTAGCGTCGCGATAATTTACATATTACGTACGGCGCGATACTTCTTCCGCTGGGTTTTTGCTCCGCGCCGGAGCATAGGTGGGTTCTGCCGTAACGCGCGACGTACTTTCGACCGTTTCGTTAATAACGCGCCACACCACTTTGCGGCGACGTCGATATAAATAACGTAACGCGAACCGATCGGTTTATGCCTCGAGTCATTTCGTTGTTTATGAGGACGTAGGTTTTCGGGGGGACAAACCTCTGTGAGGTCACAGAGTTTCGGGTGTGAAAGCGATACGGTTTCTATTTTCTGTAGGAATATCAAATTGACGCCGTCGAGGGCCTTTGTGCCTATTGATTTAGATAAGACAATGATAAATAAGGAGAAATTATCGGTTCACATTTTCTTCATTTTCTTTTCATCGAAAACTCGGACGGAGATATATATCATAATCGGAATACTTTGGGCACACGAAATGGTACCGCGTTTCTCGGGTTAGGGAGGGTTGATCTCTAAATCAACTTTGCGCAAGGTTTCTCAAAGTTGAACTGTGTCATTGGTTCGGTTGATTTTGTATGTGCCTTTTGTCGAATGAAGCATTTCGGATTTACTGTGGTGCAACATAATAAGTCAATTTATAGGTAAAAGGTGTCGTTTTTGAGATCGCGAGACGTGATTAATGTCATTACGGTTAATATGGAATTTTGTTTTATTTTATTTTATTTTCGTTTGTTTATTATCGGACTATATGCAGAAATGTTTTTTTTGATGAAAAAAAAACTGTCGAGTTTAATCCCCTGTTTCGTGTTCTTAAGAAGTACGAGAAACGGAATTTAAATTAGTTCTAATAATGTGATTTAAATGAAATTAATATTTTACCGAGATAGACGAAGAAAAGACAAAGATTAAAACGCTGACGAGTCAATTCGTTTATTCAAGTATTCAATCGTCTAGATTATTTTCTGCGTATACGAAGCGAATGTTACACGAATAATATCATTGTTCTTTGAAGCGGAATAGTTAATAATATTTGCCATTAAGATTATGTCGAATGTAACATTATAAATTGAAGTTATAACGTTTTTTAAATTCAAATATATACACAGTGAAATATAAAAACATCAGACACGTTACAGATTAGGTTGGATAAAACGAGTTAATTTAATTGTTAATAATTCTAACTTAAAACAACGAATGCCGCGAAAGAGAGCAGCATATTGCATGCAATTTTGACAAATTTATAATAAAAAATCAATAACAAATTTGAGGGTATTTACTAAACGAAGCTAACAGTCGATTTAATATTTGCCTTTTTCATTGTATTATTTTAAATTAATAAAATCGTAATAATAAAATTCCCGCCCATACTGCTGGACCATCTGCACATTAAAAACACAAAGTAAATATTAATAATAATATATATACTTTCAAAATTATTTTTTGCGACAAAAGAAAAAACGTTAGCAAATTGTCGAAAACACGCGCGCCATAATTTCTAATAATAGCATTCGCAATCCCTGTCTTATTTTCAGACAATTAAATTCGATTCGTTGAATTGCAATTGTTTACAAATCTGCAGTCGGTTTCATCGCGAATTCGTTTATTTAACGAACTCCCCGTGCACGGTGATAAATTGTTATCAAACAATCAAAAATGCGATATCGCAGGGCCAAAAGAAAAACCGAATTACATGTTTGCGGAAAGTATTTTTATAGCAGCACAATACTTTATGTGACACTTTGAAATATAACTTAAGCGGGCGTAAGAAAGGAGCACGCAACATTTCCATCATAACGTCATAAGACTTTTTCTGGATGTTTTTGACAGTGCTACCGGATACGGATTTGTTACTTGGTTTCTTGCGCCTCGCAACGTAAGTCTCGCTGCGAGGGTATCGGCTTTTCTCCGGTTGTATTCAGCTCTGGGAGATCATGTAAGAAACAGGCGTCCCACGCCATTGGTTTGCAGCCGAGCCGGTTGCCGCTCCTACCAATCCGTTACCTCGCTTCGCCACGTCTTTTCTACCTCATCATTTGCCTTACTCCGCAGTCGAACGCTCGCCACGACTTCATCGCCGTATATAGCGGTCGTTGTACCTCGCGCTTCTGTTCATTTGCCGCTTCGCGAATAGCTCCTTTGACGGGATATTCGCGCAAAAATTGCGCCAAACCTTTAAAGAGATATTCCGCGCGGCGTCTCAAGTTCAATTACCTAAAAATAGTCAAGACTTTCTTTCTTTCTTTCCTTCTTTCTTTCGTTTTCCCTCACCGTTTTCCCGCGTCTCGAATTCTATTCTCCGCGTTATTCCTCTATACACGACTTAACGACTGCGCCAAATTGTAATACGAATTTGAAATCGCAAAAGTTTCCTTTCGTGTTTTAATGAATTCGGTTTTTCAGCGGTTAATATTTCCGCCGTCTCGAAATTCCGCGTTCTAAACATTTTATGGTCCAGATTATGTGCGTTTAGCGATAACAACTCTGTATATCTAAGAAATCCACAGCTCTGTGAACACTTGTCAAAAGTGTACGAATATTTACTCTGGATGTTTGAATATTATAGAATAAACATGTGAAATATCTGTACTAAAAGTCATGCGCGTGTTTGTAGAACAGTTTAAATGTTTTTTTGTAATATATGCTTGTAGCGAGACGGAAAAACGAATCGAGAGTATTTTGTAATGCATATATATATCTGCGTCTGAATTGCGCGTCGAAAATATTGTAATATATATATAATTTATGAAAATAAAAACGCTCAAAGCAAATTAATCTACTTAATGGATTATCAATCATGTGTACGCATATTATGCCCTATTCACGGAGAGAATTATCATGTTTGCTATCAGCATCGGTTTGTCTCGCCGATAAATAATCTGCGCGAAATTTAAAATTAATTAATTAACGAATTTAACGTTTTTCGTTCCTTTTGTAAAATTATTAAACATATCATCATTTGTTTCTTATTTAATGCCCCGTCCAACTTTAACGTATTAAATGTTTAATCGTAACGTAAAAGACCGTGTTTATAATATATAATTAATTCATGTCGTGTAATGAATTGAAGTACTTCGTCAAAATAAACTTTACTTCATGCAAATCGGGGCATCGTTTTTACTACGCAATTTAAATAAAAGCTGAAAAATCACGCATCACGTCCAGCAGGGAAGAACAGATGTTATTAAAATTGTAAAGATTTAGTTATATGTTACCATATAAATATGTTACATGGCGTGATTTTATGGCTATCGTTGGACTATAAAAATTGTCATTCAAATAAAAAGTTTTTTTCCTATTATAATATTAACGAACGACGAGCAAAACATGTCATTTTTATTTAATTTATCGTGTTGGACGATAATTTTAACAAATTTGGTGTAATAACAAGAAAAAACGCTTGATTTATACGGTACGGCCTAAAAGATTTCCCATTATGTGGTTCCCAAACTGTAATGTCCATTTACATTTCTTCCATAAAAGTCCTCTTTTTTTGGCTCGTCTTTATACGAGATAAAAACCTAGAGAATTAGTAAATCTTTCCCTATTAAAGTCGAGGGATCAAGAACCCGATTAAAATGGCTCTGACCAGCCTCGAGCTCATTATGGAGTTCCGAAAAACTCGTTTTATTTGAATTTATAATTTTCGGAAAGAATGTCTTCAAAAATGAATATAAATATAACGTCAGCCGGTTCGAAGGAATATGATAATCACGTGATTGAATTTGTACGGCATCGTATTACACAATAATTTCGTTAATCTGTTTACCATTTTTCCAACGGTATTATAGTTACCAGAAACTTCCTGCACGAAAATGTCCCGCCTCGACGATGCATTACGTATACGTATGCGTGTGTAATATGTGTGTGCATATACATAACGGCAATAATAAACGCATTTTAAAATACAACAAACAACAATTTAAGACGTCTTTATTGACAAAGTTGTAGCTGTTTAAGATACTAAATTCTCATTAACATAACATGGATGAAGTACGTTGCCTGGCACTTTAAACATACTCCAGTTTCAAATAATAATCATATGTCATACGTGTCTTCATCAAATGCAATTTTGAACCCTAGAAGTGCACACATTTGCATGCAGAATTACACGTACAAGTTGTTCTAATGTTATACTGCAGTTTGCAAGAGAAGTTCATCACTTTCACTATTTACGGAGTATAGTATACGTTAGGGGTATTATAGCATGACAACTGAGATTAATTCCACAGAAGAGACAGGTGCAAAAATTAAAAGTCCAAAGCGGAAAGCGTTAAACGCGAATCGAACTGTTACTACATTTTACTATACCGGTATATATATGGTGATTATTAAACAACCAATTATGCCAATTTATTTTGAAATATAATTGCAATACCAACAACAATTATAACAATAACAATAATAATCCACTTTTATTCGATTTGTTATTTCTTATTAGACAAATCAAAATTAAAACGTATACCTACCTTACATGAAATGCGTGAATTTGGCGCAGCGACACAACTGAAGCGTTTAAGCATCTTTCACTATGCTTCGTTAACCAGCTTTTCATGTTTTCCTCAAAACAACTCAAATAACTTAATAGCATGATATTCATTTTGTGCGAATGCCATGTACGAAAGTCAACGAAATACCAAACTGTATAACATCTCAAAAGTGCTTTAGATGCGTTTTTGTCGCGTAAAAGATAAAAGCTTATTAGAAAAAATACTCACAAGTTGCTCTTTTTTACGGAATTGTGCATTATTTCGTACAGCTTGTTCCATTTCATAAAATTTGGAATAAATTTAGTAGGTAATTTTATAAAGATTTGTTTCAGACAAAAGTAAGTTTTTCTGTGCAAAATGTAGTAACATAAATTGAATATGTACATGCTGGCTTACATTTTATTTTTATATTATAAACAGAAATTGTATAACATCATCTGAATGGATGCGACGAAACGCTATACAGAAACTATGCCTGTAATATATAAATATAAATATGCTTTTTTATACGGGTTTGTATATTATGTGAAATAAATAATGACGTCTTTTTACAAGCAAAGGATGTGTTTAATTAATTGATTATCCTCTCCTCTGCGGTCTTTACGATTCATAAATAAAATTGTGAATAATTAAAATCAGTACTATAATTAAAAGCGTTCATATTATCAATTTTTTACTGCGGAATAGTAGGAAATCCCCGAGATTTCTACGTAAACACGTATGTGTGAAATAAGTACTGCATAATAATTATAATAAATATACATAATATATTCTACATATAATTAATCCTGACGATCACTCAGGCGTGCACATTATACACACGAAATTGAAATGTTTTTGTGTTTTATATATACGTTTACATGCGTGATCCGAGCACCAGTCGTCTCCATTCATATTAAACATTAACTAATTCTCTTTATTTTGGTCCAATTTAATTTTTAATATTAAGAAACATAGCTGTCTAAAAATAATCATGTCAATAAAACATGATGCTTGTTTTGTAACAATATTAAAATGCGATGATTTATATATAAGTACTTGAATCTTCTTTTAACTTTAAGGGATTATTATTGTGATGAGAAATTGTATTAAACATTTGACTAGTAAAGCAGTTGATCCCGCAGTATTGTAAGCATATACGTATAAAACGTATACTTTATATAATATTAGAAACTTCGTGTATTAAAGAGCATATTTGGAATACTGTAGGATCACTCATATATTAATGTCATGTTGGGATGTGAAGCTTTAAAAGATAGGATAAGGCAAAGATGGAAAAATGAATCCAAAAGATCTCTTTTTCTCCAGTGGGATATGTAATCGGTTGCAACGCAACTCACCACGGTTTCACAGTAGGATTTAATTTATCGGACGTTCGGTCAAACACCAGGATAACAACCGTCTATCCGTGCCTTTTTTCAAGTCCTCTGCTCACTCTCGTTACTTGGAATTTTCTTGGATTTTTTACTTCTTTCCACACCGATTTGACTCGAGACCTTTTCTAACAAAATTTCACATTTGATGGGCTGACATCATAAGTAAATACGTTTATTGTTTAAGGAATCAATGTAAATCATAAAAGTAAGTATGATACTTTGTATCTACGGAAATCCTTAATATTTAAAAATCATAACTTATTATTATAAAAAAAATACTGACACTCTTTTTTAGATTTGATTTTATAATCAAGATTAATATTTAAAACCTCTCAATATTTTTAATTGTGTTCTATGGTACATTTGTAAAGTGAAATTGTATAAATATCATTAAAATATAATTATATTAATTTAACGCCAGATAAATTTTTAGTATGAAATCGGAAAAGTCACAAATAAACTTTGGTTTTTGTTTGTAAATAATATGACAATCATAATATTATTAAAAGAGTGAATAAGAGTTAAAAGAGTAAAAATTAAATTGGTCGTGACCTATATGTTATGTGGCAAGGTATCAGAAACTTTTGCCAAATATTCACATAAGATGTGCCAGATAAGGCCTTGATATGGTTTTCATAATAAGTTGCTTATTGAAATAAAGAAGGTGATACATGATATGCCTAATCAGAACCAAATTGTGAGGTAAAAGTTAGTATTTATACGTTAGAATTAAGTAGTCTTGGTTATAGGAACACAGTTGGAAACTGAGTTAGGTTATGTTAGATTAAATCACATTCAAACTTATGGTAACCTGACTATTGGAAATATGTTCAGGGCCTAATCGGTTTGTATTGAGGCATAATAAATCACATGTAATTATGGTATGATATGATGCAGGTTATAACAAAATTATACAAATACAGTCTGCAGTAAATTCAGCGTGTAATAAACAACGAGCATACACATCGAAAAGGACATAAGCAGCGGGTCCTATGGTTTTGACATGAATAGGTGACCGTGCTTTAAAGAATAAATGTTATTTAATTAAAAGAAGAAAATGGTTATCAGATTCCAAATTGGGAACCCTACACGGAAAGAAAAAAAGTATTAAAATTATATTGAAATTTATTTACTAATTTTTAAGTACAATTTAAAAATAAAACACTATTTTCGCGAGTAGTTTCTAATACATTGTTTCTTTTCGTGTCAGATTCTGATGCGTTCCTCTTATCTTTTGGTCCTGATTAGGTTACCTGATAAGTCCCCTATTGACGGAATACAGCAGGACCATAAAAATTATGCTAAAATTAAACATTATAAATTTCCGTATATATATATAACGAAATAATTAAAACAAGCTACAGTAATTACTATTTATTATATATAATTCAGTATTCATATAATGT
>JABFQC010006786.1:0-10528 GCA_022817085.1 Psilanteris sp. ZL-2020
CTGGTTGTGTAGTGGTTTTTCCGCCAGGAAAATAGACAAGTATTTCTTATAAACATATACTCCCCCAACGCTCCTACCTGTTCTCGATTAAAATTATTTAAAATAAAGAAGTGTGGAAAGTAAATTAAATATATTAAAAAAAAAAAAAAAAAAAAAAAGGGGGGGGGGGGGGGGGGGCACAAACAAAGAGACCAGAATGCAACGAAGGGATTAACTTTTACAGCGACACTTTTGATTGCGTGCAAAATTCAACTACCGTTGGCGTATATTCAAGCGGAAATCATGAACGGAGACGTACAGCGCAATAAACAGGGATAAGTGGGCCGGGGAGGGGGGGAAGAGTCCGCGAAGTAAATTTCTATTTTTTGACGATTTTCGAGCGCTAAGACTTGAACCGATTTATTTGGAGCGACGGGGAATGAAGGAATTGACGCGCGAGGTGCAGAAAGTACACGCACTTTTCCCTATTTAGACTCTTGTAAATAGATAGTCCAAGAACAAAATACGCGCGTACCGCGGTAACGGTGAAACCGTCGAATCGAAGTGTCGACGAGTTCGGGCTAATTAACGATTAAGACTTATTAAGTTACGGAAACGAGCGCAGTCTGCGTCGCTTCGTCAATCCGACAATCGAACCAACGACGATTTCGATTCGACCCAATGTTAACTTCGATACAAATGCATACAAAAAGCGGCATACAGCGAACACGCACACGCACTCACGCACGCGCCATTCGTACATACAAACGGAAACAAATTTGTGTTCCAAAATTAGCGTCATCTCGAATTTGATTGACGTGCAAGCAAACGTATACTTTCGTCTCGATCTGAATTCGGAAGAATAAAGCGAACAAATTGGTGCACTTTTTTGTTCTCCTTTTTTTCGACGTATCGCAACAAGTCCGGCCGGGATGTTGGATGAATAATAATTAATTTTTCATGTTAATCCGAAGAAAGTGGGACGAACGCTTGAATTAGTTTGGTCGGTTGATTTAATTTTGGATCCGTGCACATACGACTACACTGAATTGTAAATAAATAATCGACATTTTTGTATGGGTTTGATATCGAAAAAGGCAGAGAAAAGAGAGAGAGAGAGAGAGAGAGATAGAGAACCATTAAAATCATTATATAATTAAACAGAAAGCAAGACGTAAACCGCAAGTAACCTAAAATAATCTTTTAACTGCGACGAATGCTGTAAAGATTAAGAAAGATGCTACGTAATTTGCAAAGCCGACAACGACGTAGTGTAATTTCTTACCATCGATAAACCGCGACGCGGCGCTCAATCAAACTGCGGATCCCATTCAATTGAAGGCAACTGTCATTTCATAGTTATCCGAGGTCATAAACTGCGTCGGAACGTTCATTGCGAGGAATTAATACAAAACGCTGGACTGAGTGAATGCGCTGCTTGCTTGTGTGTGACTGCGAGAACAAACGCGTTAGCAGAGATTGCGAATGGCAAAAAGGTTTTTTTTTAAAAAAAACTCGGCCTTTGAGCGTATGACGAGAGTTCAAAATGAAACGAAATGAAATGAAATTGAACAGTTCCCGAACGTTAACTAATTTCTTCGAACAAAGTTTAATCGCGACGATATAAATTGTTCCGTTTCCAACACTCATAACCGCGGGTTCGAAAATAATGATCACGCGTATCTCTTTTCCCCCTTAATCCCCCTTACTCGCGCGTCAAAACCCAATGCCCTGAGAACGGTCCGAATCATTGTCGAGCGCATATTGGCGAAACGCATCCCGAGTGTGTTGCGAAACGCGAACTTTTTGAAACGATACTAAAAACATATCGCGAACGCGTGCACGCTCGGGTACGAGACGAATTAAAAGCATATTTGTAAATATATATGTGCGTGTATGATATACATTGTTTGTACGGCTCGAATAACGACGCGAAGAACGCCAACTTTTTTGCAAAACTACACTTTGCGTTGATTCGTGCGCGGAAGTCAATACAGCCGTCTACGCGCAGGGGCTCGTATACAAATTAAACGGACCGGCCTTTTTGCGCTGAAATTCATAATTGCATCGATTGAACTTAACAACAACCTCGTCGGCTCGAAAGCCGGGTTTTTCCAAAGACCTTTGTGCACTTTGAGAAAAGTTTAGGTAGCAGCAGGTTCTGCCCTATGCGCCAATACTGTTGAAGCATTACATAGATGTATACAAAATCGTTTGCGCGTATTAACGATCTTGAAATTAAACTCAAATGAAAGACGCTAATTATAATTATGTAAATACAATGAAACAAAGAATTATAAAAGAACCATAAGACGTATCAGCGAATCAAAACAACTGTACATTCTCGATCTCCCGTAATTTGCATAAATTAATTGGACGCGGTGTCCACGAAAAATCATCGATTAACTAATACTAAACATCGATTTGCTCTTTGGTTACATTTCACATCCTCTCGCGTTAGCGTTGATTTGTCTTTAAACGAACAAATCATTGCAAAATTACGTGCTAGCTGAAGAGTACTCGCATACAAATATGATTACACAAATTAAGAAGGTAAACCGTTTTTTAAATGCGAAAACATACATTGACAAGCAAACGATAATAGGTATATAAATTACGACGTAAAAATGATACATTGGCAATGTATATCTTATAAAAATGAATGTAAATATAGTCGAAGAAGTTTAAAAGGAACAGTTATTAAATGCAAGGAAAAATTTGATCTAATCTGTTTGTACAAATTATTAATGATTTATGGTCGTATTGTTCGTTAATAGATTTTGAGTAGGAAGACACAGCTCATCGATATGGCTCCGGAGAAGTTGCAGAACTTCCTTCGCGTGATAGCACTTATGATGATTTTGTACAAACACTGCGAATTGTTATCGCAATCACGTCACGATTCACGTTACATTAATGTTTATAATGAGAAATGTATAATTCAACAGAACAGAAAAGCGACAAAAAATATAAATACGGTTGAAAACATTATATACACAAATGCCTTGTATAATTATTTCATAACAATCCATTATCCGTTGCATAGCTTAAGAAACTGCGCAATATATTATTTGAGAATTTTTTATTTATGATTGCGTTATTTAAAGGGTACTATATATAAATGTATCTATTTCAGTTGAATATATCTGCATTAATTTTTTACCATCGATATTAGGGTTTTTTTTATCAATCAATGCTTCTTAATTTATAATCTAATATTTATACAGAGTGGCTTTACTTTTAACTATTATAACTGCGAGAATAATACGTAAAACTAAATGTGCAGTTATTAAATCAATACAAATTTTGTTATAATATAGCAAACATTGCCAGTATGTAAAATATCATTATATTACAATTTAATTCAAATTTTTCTATC
This sequence comes from Psilanteris sp. ZL-2020, assembly GCA_022817085.1. NCBI lineage: Eukaryota > Metazoa > Arthropoda > Insecta > Hymenoptera > Scelionidae > Psilanteris > Psilanteris sp. ZL-2020. The sequence goes on from JABFQC010006786.1 coordinate 3,359, forward strand.
CTTTTTTCCCCTTATTCTTTGTTATTTCAAGGAAAAATATTCAAATATTTAATAATAAATTGTTTCTCTTTTGTAAAAGTTATTTTATAGATGAAATATCTGTGTTTTATAGACGGCTTTCAAATTATACTTTTATGTTAAAGTTTGTTTTACAGTTTCACTCTAAAGCTGCATAAAAATGCGAACAAAAATGTACACTAGTTTATTTTCAGACAAATATTTGTATAAAAATACTTAATCATATATATATGCTCCACATTAGTTGTTTCAATGCTACATTAAAATGTAATATTCAAAATTACATTTAGTACTAATTAAAGCTTTCTGTAACTTATTAATTTTACAGCTACAAATGGATATTTCTTCATTAGAAATATAAGATGAAAACAATTGTACATATAAATTCTGTGCATTAATACTATGAAAAGAAACTTAACGCATTACAAATTTATGTCGAAAATTTTATTTTCCAACTTAAATTATAATATAAAAATCATTATAACGAAGAAGTGTTCTTTTGACTTATATTTAATTGGATGAAATGGAATAAATGCATAAAAAACTAAAAGCATTTTGCAGTAAAAGAAACAATAAAATTTTTATTATATTTCAAATTTGTACATAATGTTTATATACTTTTTGTGTGTAATAATTCTGATTAATTTATCATCATTTAATGTAATTTTAATTCATCTTCAAGTTTCATCAAGTTCTAATCAGTGGGCTCAAGATAAATCACTTCCTCGTGCACTAATTGAACGTGGTCGACGTGTATTGTCTTTCACAGCATCTTGAAAGACGATGGTACTATCTTTAAACATCATGTTATTGGTTGTAAAGTCTTCCAGGGTAACCACCCCTCGACGTCCAGAACGATCGAATGGATAACCCATCGCTCGGGCATCCGGATATTTCAAATTCTTCAGACCACAATAACTTGCAGCATTTTTACATCCAGGTGTCAATTGCAAGTTTTCCACCTTATTTAAATATAACATTCATTTCATATTAAATGTGCATTTAAAATATGTTTTCAATAAAATAATATAAATTAGTTGATAATTTATTATTAATTTAATTAATTACCAGATATAGTTTGATGTTATTATGAAAATGCGAATAAAATATGATAAATGTGAAAATTATTATATAAGTAAATATTCTGTACAGTTTTAAATGATAAAATAAATTTTCATAATTAAAATAAATTATTTGCGCTATGTTATTATCCTACACTTTTGTTTATAGATTATTTGAAAAAAATTAATTACAACAACCAATATGTATTATTTATTATTAATATACTTAAAATTTACCGATGTACATTAATAAATAATAAAAATATATTATAAAATGTATTGCATCGTAATGTAAAATATGATATTTACGAAGCTATAATAAATTAAAAAATAATATTGAACTTTGAACGAATTCAGTTAATGATATTAAATTAAAAATAGTAACAGAGATATAAATATATAACAAAAAAAAATAATGAAATCAATTATTTTAATGGATTTTTTAACATTGTTCACAAAAAGGATGTTTAATTTTTTGAAAATTAAAATTGTATAAATATGAATTATCAAATATAAATCATCTGTCATCATCGACTTAATTTTTTTAAATCTATATTTTATGTAAAAAACAAAATAGTTTATAGAAATTACCTGATCGCCAGCATAGTCAGAAATCATAACAAATAAGACCATGGAAAAGCCAGATTTTGTGCCTCGGGGTATTAACATGTGTTGAGGCCAACCACATCCACATAAATTAAAAGCTTCCAATTGAGAGATATCTGTTGGTCTATTTATGTCAACATTGCGGAACGTTTGCTCGAAGGGGATTGTTACGTTAGAATCAAAAGAACTTCTTTCGATGACATTTTCACCAGGTTTCACTGTAATTGCGGCACATAGAAAAATTACAAATTTGTTAATTATTAATAATTGTTTCTGAAATATTAATCAAACAGATATTAAGTTCATTAAATAAATGCTATAAGTGTATCTTATTTAATTAGGGAATTAATAATAAAAGTAATCAAATAAAATGTATTCTTTGTACGGTTTTTCTAGTAAACTTTTGTTCCTTATAAATACATTCGCGAGATCTCAAATGTTAAAATAATATAAATTCATGTAAAAGTTATAATACATGCTACTAATGCATCAATTTATGTATATTTAACAAGAATTTACGAAAATTGCTCTTCGTGCATAATCATTAGACATTAAGATAATATTTGAATGAAAATTTATTATACCTTCAAAAAGTTAGAAAAGGTATATGCTTTTTCATATTAGATAATATATAAAAACATTCACATTTTAATAAAAATATTTTCACAATATACAATCACTGTTAGAAAAATGTGTCTTAAATAATATATTATACAGTTTTAGCAGTAATTAGACAATATAATTTACATATTTTTTAATATAAAATATATTTTATTTACATAGATAATGTAATTAAATTCAAGAATTGTATTTAATACTTGTATTATTGTATTAATCTGTACTTAATACATTAAAAATATTTTAATATATACCATAAGAATTTTAAATTTATATAGTTTTACTTCTTCAAAAATATTATTAAATATTCGATATCTATAATGTAAAATATTTATTAATATACGAATAATTATTATTTCAAAAAACATTAATAATTTTGTATAAATTTGTTGATACAAAAAGTAATTTAAAAATTTTATTTAAAATATTATTTGCCATCATTAAATGTCATAAAATATCAATTATATTTCAATTATGTTGAAAATAATTTCATAACTCTATAGCATTTGAAATGAAATAATCTCATAGTAAATTTACATTGCACAGTGAACTTGTCGAGCTCAATCATTAGTCTCCTCAAATCCCGGAACTGAAACTCGTGACCGCGTTCATCGAATTTCGGCGCAAAGTAAATGCGCACTGTGCCCGTCTTTGGAGAGCCAGACGTGTTATTTGCGAGTATTCGGATCGAATATGGGGCGTGATTAAGATGCTTGAACCGTGCCAAAACGGGACCACGAGGAACAAAATCTAGGCCTCGAGACAAATCAACGTCACTTTTCGTCCAAAATGTTGAGAAAACATTAGAATTTTGTGCTCCGAGTGTTTGGATAGAAATATCTTTGACTCGAACTCCGGAAAAATCCAGCTATAAATATTTAATATATGATCAGTCTAATGCATTTGATCGATTGAAATATTTTAAGTATTTTGATTTATAAACATTTTATAAACACCTGTTGGACGGTATAAGGTGCCAATCCTTCTTTAAATTTGGTAAAAATGTCATCAACAAAAGCATGCCATCTGTAGAAAATTGGATCTCTCATAGCTGTTGCTGAATCTCCCATAATTCCAAATGACTCCTATATAAAATTGACAAAATTTTAAAGTTTACGAAGTAGATTTAAATAAAAACTAAGTATATTTTTTTAACTTTATAACAAATTTTTCTTTAATTAGATCAAATATTATATCAAAAATTATCCACGCTATCTTTATTTCAAACATTATTCGCATTAATTTACTTAGTTCAATAAATAACACAATTAATAACTAAAATTGAAACAAGTGCTGTAAATGAGTTTCTGAGAATTACTAATCTGAAAAATCTCAAAGCTTACGTACCAATTAAAATTTACCCTTTCAATAACTACGCTATTTATGTTTATAACGTTAAACAATAATTTTTAGTTCTGATTATAAATATTAACTCTGCGTATTATATTAATAATTACGTTATGCTCTAGAATTATTAAATTATAAATTCTTAAGATATCAACATATTAATCCAAAATTACCGAACTGAAAATTACAACTCAACAGACATAAACATTTTAATTGCAAAGTACCATAAAAAATGTATAACTTGATATTAATTAATAAGCATATACACATATTGTATCTCTAATAAAACTGTACCAAATATCTATTATCCGGATCGTGACAATAAGCCAAAAGAAGGTGTCCATAATTATGCATATCACCGTATAACTTTGCATTAGGAGTCAGAATTGTAGCCTCCACCATATTGCCTAAAATATCGATCCCAGTTGTCTCCGTCAGTGGCAATCTTTCATTTTTTTCTGTCGTAACATATCCTAAATTGATTGCATCGAAAATACGGTCCCTCCATCTTTCTACGTCTTGAATATCAAACACGATTTGATCAGCTGGTCGATTGATGTCCTTTAAAACAGCGCCGCTTTGCCGCGAGGGCCAGGTTCTCCCGGCAACGAGCGAATCCAATTTAGGGAAGTAGGCCTGGGGAATTGGATCGCGCAAATTGGTCAGACGATCCACACGGTTCATGTCATTGCATAGTCTCTCAGTATTATATCTAAAAGTGTCCATTACCAAATTCATTTTAAGAATGTCAAAAAATTCGTTCGTTCCTTTAACTTTACATTTACAATTCAGAATTACATTTCTGATTCATGAACCAATATATATACATATATATGTATATATATATATATATATTTTACGATTATTATGAATAAATTATGTTTGTAAAGTATTACAGCTAAACTGTTCAAGATATACCAATCTAATTTTGTTAGTTTTGTTAGTTTTGTTACCAATCTAATTTTGTGAAATCAAAGAATTAATGCTTTATGTCAGCAACACATTATTAAATATATTAAATATATAGTACGTATTTGCAACTTTACTAATAACTAATAGTACAGTTTTTAAAGTAAACTTACCGAGCCATCACTTGGGCATGCATGTAATAAAAAAGTTCCCCGCGACGGTCCTTGTTTACAATCTCATAATTAGCATTAATTGGGTATACCAAGTGCCAATGCCAGTGGTGAAGATTGATGCCAATATCTTCCCTCCAATAAGCCACTTTATGCTCCGGATCCAAATTCGAAGCTGTATAGTCAGAAGGTATTTCGATTGGGATCTGCAAATGTTTAATTTATTGTCTAATAACAATGTAAAAGCATACCACTTTCTGTAGCAATAATAATATTAATTTATTATTATTAATTAACCACGTAAGAACATTTCTACGTATTATTTAATAAATCTGTCAAAACTCGACATCTTCCATTATTATTTTATTATTAAATAGTATAATATACAAGTTAAACAGATATCAGACATAATTCAATTACAATTAATTTAATTCTCAAATCCTTTTCTTTTCTTTTGCTTCGACGTATTATTAGTTTTCTCGCTTATCCATCATCTTACTCAAAGAAATTACTTTCTAAATGTACTACATTTCTACCGCGATTCAATTTATTTTACAATTTAAATATTAATAAATTGTTAACATTGTATATTTTTGACAGATTATTAAAAGAATTATTAAATTCTCATACAAATTGAACATTTTATAATACATAACTTTAATTGTATTTCTACGTTAATATTATTTTTTAATTTCACATTTTACCAACGGCATTGCCCGGGGTACATAATGTAACTAATTTATAATCACATATATAGAATTTTCAAGAAAAGTAATTTAAAAGACATTTAGCGAACCCGATTTCCTGCATCGACGACATTAACTTCTTCCCTGGCCTTTGTGAAAACTTCCTTCCCCATATACTTATCAGGAAAAATTTCGCTGAGTAATGGAAGTGGCAAATTTTGCGTGTCCGATCGATGAATGATAGCCACTGATAAAGCATAAATGAACAGATTCGGATTCAAACGATCACGGCAATAAACAGCCATTGAGAGAAAATCTTCATAAGTACGCATTCCTGAAACAAATACATTGATATTTCAATTGTACTATTTATAAACATTATAAATTATAATATAATTATAATATTATTATTACAAACATATATTAATGAAAATAAAAATAAACAAATAGTAATAATAATAAAAATATTAATGATAAAACAACTACATTTAAAATTATATATATTGTTACGTAAAATCAAGTTATTTTACAATTCAATCACATTTATTTCGTAATTATTATAATATTACATTTTACATTATATACAAATTTATACGTTTAAAATGTAAATACACAAAATAAAATACTAAGTTAATATATATTTTAAAATATATTTTAATTTTAATTTATTTAACAAATTTTACGTGTATGAATAATATTACGAAATTATTTAAATTTCAAAAAATTTAATATTCAATTACTTATTATTCCTATGGTTAGATAAAATTAATTATGTATCATATAAACTGAAAATTAATTATAAACTTATTTTAAAATCATGTAAATATAATGATTTTCAAGTTAATTAAAAACGTTTATTTAATTAACGTTTGTTATACATTTAAGCATAATATTAACAAAATAAAATTCCTTTTAAAATTTAAAAAAATAGCATCTTAACATTCATGTATCCAGTTTTTCCTTTTTTTAAAACAATTTATTATTATTTTTTTATTAATTATTTATTAAAATTAAAAAAAATTATATTTATTTATAATAATAAATAAATGCTATTGTTACTTCAAAGTAATCAAAAAATAAAACTAACCCATGAAAATTTCAATGAGTCTTGCTGCAGCCTTTCGGTGATAGGGCACGAAAGTTGAAAATAACTCACGACGTCCAATTTCCATAGGTATACTCAAATCTGGCAATCTAATTTGTTTAACTGGGATTTTTTTATCCGCTTCACCACCGAACCGATTTAAAATATCATTAGCAACTGGTTGATATCTGTCCGGCTATAAAAATCATATAATAAATTCTTATAAATCAGTTACTTATTAATATCCAATATTTATGGATATATATTTATACGCTGTATTATAACTAAATGTATTATCTAATAGTTTTATAATTAAACTTACATTATTACTAAAATATAATTATCCTTTGATTATATATTTCAAGAAAATTATGATTTTATATATCATTAATATTTACGAGTAGAAAAACTATTCAAATTTGAAAATTTATTTGTTAAAATTAGTTTTTTTTATTCAAAAATGAACTAGTATTGAATTATTATTTATATATAGTAATATATGTAACGAAAAAATAATTGAAATAGGCATTGAAATGATGAAATATTAAACTCATTCATGATTTATATACATACAATATCCAGCATAATATAGAATATCAAATAACGCAACATATATAATATAAATAAAAAAAACTATATATATATATATATATATATATATATATATATAT
>JABFQC010006787.1:0-10528 GCA_022817085.1 Psilanteris sp. ZL-2020
GCTTTATTCTGAAGAAGGTCCAATTGAGGATCGAAAGGTCAATTTCCATTTGTATGTTTAACTTTTTTGCAGTTCACTTTTTCTTTACCGTTTTACTAAATTAGTATGTTATAATGTTATATTCTTACAGTATTAATGTTTTCGAAATATTATATTAATATTGTAAAATTAGTAAAATTATTAGACGTTATTTGAAAAGTCAATTTTATCAAAATAAATAAAAAAAAGAAATTATTAAAAGTTATATATTAAAAAAATAATTAAAAATTTAATGAAATTAATTCAATCTTGAATGAGACTAATTTTAGTTATAAATCTTAATATATCTTTAGTTTAAATATGTATTTAGAATAAAATAACAAGAATAAAGTTTTTATAATAAAAAAAGTAGTCTTTTATCTTTTATTATTTACATAATTAATGTTAATTTTTAAAAAACAAAAATATTTTTCATGTAATAAATATAGTAAAACAAATCATTATAACTTTTGAAATGCAAAGCAATATATTTTCATATATTACATTAAAAATTACAAAAAAAATAAGTTACATCATTCAAATAAAGCCAGAAAAATTAGTTCACATACTCCAATAAAAACAAAAATATTCTCTCACATAAACCTGAAAACAAAAAAATATAATGTATATATGAATAAATTAAATAATTGTTACATATTATTATAAAATGTAACAATATAATCTATCAATATTAAATGCACGAAATAATCGATTTATATTCACATAACTTGAATTGAGCCATGTAAATTCACTACTATAGTCAACGTGGGAGTCATTAGAACTTTGGCAATCTTGCAAGGCTCTCCATGGGGCAATAACTTAACAAGCACACGTGTAGTTAAACTAGGCACGCCATTAGCACGCCAAGACGCGGTATATAAGGTCCACAATGCATAATTTTCGAGATATACGAACCATAGCTAAGACCTGACAACGAGTTGTAGTAAAAAGGTATTAATTTTAAAATGAAACATGACGTTCTTCAAGTTATAAAAACCATGTTAAAATGTTTGATAGGATTTCGACCGAAATTCGCACGATCATCCTGAGGCTGCATTAACTTGTGAGAAGTAATATTGCCCTATGAAACTCAACTTCTACAAATAATACATGATTTTATTGCGTTCATTTATTATTTTCTGCTTAATTTTATATACTACTTTATGCACGTGTACTTCAATTTATTCTTTAAATTATTTATATAATTATACATAATTACAAGGAAATAATATAGATTTATAATATAGGATAATTATAAAAAATGTAATTTAAAATTTATTGTGCATAATTATTATATGTAAATTTTGTAATATTCTATAACAGTATTGATTATTAAAATTGTTTAGTTTTATATAAATATAAATATATATATATATATATATATATAACTTTTAAAAATCATAGTTAATCCTTATTACATAAAAATACTTTTTGAAAGCTACATTTATAAACAGTATTATTATAATAATGATTATTTATATAAAATTCAATTTACAATATTAGAGTAATTATATAAATTTAAACATAATATAAATACTAAAGCACTTATTAACCTCAGTGTTAAAGAACACAATTATTAACTATTTAAGTTCATTTGAAATGGTAAATATAGATAATAATCACATATTCAAGTGCTTACAGAATTGCGTAATTACGGTTTTCTTTAATTTAATATTTTCCATTAAAAATGCAATCTTTTATCACAGATCAATGAAAACAATGCAGGATCTCATCCTAAAAAAATATTAATTATATATTTCACTTAAAATTCAATACATAATGCAATCTAATTATATCTTTAGTATCATATACATATTGTTGTTATAATAACTTCAATTACTTTTAAAAATTAATAAAAAAAAAAACACCGTTTCATAAAAATATAAACCGATGTCTCTTTGAAAGGAGAGGAATTTCGCGATAAGAGAATTTAGCTGGTGACAAATGATTGTGTGTCGATGGAATTCTGCGAAGTGCTATAAAACGTGTGACACGGAATCCTTCTCACCTGTTTACACCTAACCACGCAATAATTATCGCTGAGAATAACTTAAGCACTCTCGGACTCGACCGGAAAAAAACGACTCACTCGCGTCTCGCGTTTGTCGCTCTGGTATAACAATTGCCGTAAGAACCTGCCACGTATGTTATTCCAAGTCACACGATTATCGCTTCAACTAGCATTTTTGTGGAGCTGGAAGAGCACGAGCATATTTCTACTACTTTTAAAATGCCTTTAAAAAAGCATGAGTATTGTTTTCAAGTTGAAGTCAATTATTAACGGAATAATTATTGACTGGTTGAACAGAATATACGTTAGAAATGCTGACAAAATATTCTTATGCTTCTGGACACGTAACTTGTCAGATATGTTTATTCACGTTTGTGAATATATTGCTCGTGCATTACAATTTTAATTGTTTGCAATAGGAGTGGTAGAACATCAATAAGTTGATGTCACATTATATTATAAGTTGTCATTCGTGTTCACCACTTACCCAATTTTTGTGATTAATTTCCCATGAACGTGAAGGTATGATGTCACGAAACGTTTGTTCACCTGAAATATAAATATTAAAATTTAGATGATAACAAATTTTAATTTTTTTATAAAATTTTGCCAGTCCATATAATTTAATGTATATATAAACTATTATCTAACATTATATGTTGTATTTATATCTGAATAATGATATCAATGATAATACATGTTAATAGAAATAGTCATTTCTTATCGTCAATTAATAATATTAATGTACTAATTTGTATTATACATTTAAAGCAGTATTTCTTTATGGAATAAATGATATTAAAATATGTATGTTGTGTAGAAAAATGTTTAATTATATAAAAAAATTTAAATATTTTATTAATAAAATTATGTTAAAAATTATATTATTATATAAGTGCTATTTAATTTATATAGGTATTGCATATTAATATAACATTGTATGTATTGAGCATTGAAATAAAATATATTATTTACATAGAATTAAGATGTAAAACAAATTCATCATGAAATTAACTTTGATTTCAACATTGACATATATATATTTATTGTAATTGAATTGAATATTACAGCTTAAATCAAAATTTGTAATAATAACATAATTTATTTACTATATGTTTCTATATAGAATAATTCATAATACATCTAAATAACAGAACAATAAAAGGAGTAATGCTATAGAAATGAATATTACTATGATTTTTATTGGTTGCATCCTTTCATTTTTTTTATTTTATCACTATTACTGGTATTATAAATAATTAAAATACATACATGTATATAAGTTTTCAAACAAACAAATTAATATTTTTACTTTTTAATAATGAAAAACTTAATCTTGCTTGTTTAATAAATATTTTATATTGATTTGTATGTAAGAAATATTAAAAATAAATATTAAAAATCCATATACACATGTACATAATAATTTCAGGAAATATATCAAATAAAACTATTTATTTAACGAATCTGGGTGACTTTTATATAATAGTATAAGTTTACATAATAGAATAATGTTTAAAATTTCATATAATTGTCATTAAAAAATGGCAAGCAATTAAAATGTTTTTATATTCACATGCAATATTTTAATTGGTATTATTCAAATTTACATACAATTATTTTCCATAATGAAAACATCATCTTTTATTGAACTAAATTTTATTAATATCATCATGATTGTTTTTGATGTAGTAAATATTCGAAACAAATTTTACCTCAACACTGTTCAATTGAGATAGCTCTTCCAAATCGCTTTGAACTAGTCGCGCTTCATTGGAGACCGATGCTGAAGTGGTGCGTGTAACACGGCGACCCCCAGGGTAAATCCATATTTCTTTTCTCAAACCACCACCTACGCTTGTTGCACTTTCTTTTTCTTTCATTCTCGCTCGTTCTTTTAATTCCCTTGCTTCTTTACGTTTACGTTCCGTAGATTCATACTAATAAAATACATATTTTCATGAACATGCGCAGGTATGAATGAACAAAGCAACACTACACAAACTAATATGCAAGAATTAAATCGAGAAAAATGAAGAGTGGCTTTAATTCAAACACTTTATATTTCTCACAAATAACTATCGTTAATTTCAGTTTTACATTCACGTAATTTAATTCTTGCGAGCATTTATAAAATCGAGATACAAATTTAGCAATAAATTATTGTAAAAAAAAATACATATAATTTACATACTCATTTGTATCATCGATGTGATTTTTATTGCAACAATTTATTAATATATATAGACAAATGATTATTATTATTATTATTATTATCATCATCACAAAAATAACTTGATTAAACTAAGCATTGAAATGAAAAGATTTATTATGTTATTACTCTGTATTTTAATAATGTATTTTTTGTTTTTGAACCTAAGAAATGAAAATTATTATTAAAACGGGCTACTATGCAAAGTGATTTAAATGAAAAAATACTTGAATAAGTATAAGAAAGAAATCAAATTAACATAAGCAATCTAATTCAAGCTTTTAAATTATACTTTGCATCATCTAAAAGTTTCACACCAAGAACAGAAATTTACTTACATAATGTAGATACTGGTGGCCAAAAAATTAAAGAATTATTAAATCCAGCACAATTGCAATTTTACGAATATATTCTTTGTTAAAAGTATATTTACCTTTTTTCTGTTTTCGTCGAAAAGAGTTATCAAACTTTCGCGTGCTGATTGAAAGGGATTTGATGCCATTAGAGACCTCATGTAATAATAAACAGCATCTAGTTTTCGTTTCTGTAACATTTTTAATCATTTATTGTAATACATATAATGTCCAATGTAATATTATCATTATTTTATTGTATTATGTGAATTTTATAATTGTGCAATTTATACATTTTTAAAAATAATAATTTATAAAAATATTTAATAATAAACATAAGTACAATATTATTTAAAATGTATTAATTAAATTAAATATATAAGTAAGGTACACAATAATTATAAAAAGAAAACATTATATAAGGTTTATTTTATAAATATTAGCAACTTGATTTGCAACTTACCGAATAATATGCCAGCAAAGCTAATTGATTGTAAGGCCTTCCATTTTTAGGATTAATAGCTTGTGCTTTAAGATAATATCTGTAAATATTAAAAAAATATAGTCAGTTTTCCAAAATATATATTAAACCATATTATTATAAACATTTAATATATATAATTGTAATTAAAAAATATTCGACAATTTAAATAGGTAACTTTATCAACTGAAAATTAGAAAATATAATTCTGTAATATTAAAGTATTATATATTTATTTAAATAGATTATAAAACTATATATCATAATATAGTTAATATAAAGCATAAAGAATTACTAAAAAAATTGCAGTATATAAAATATATTATTTTCCTATCTTAGTCTTCATAAAAAGTTAAATAATAACTATAGTATTTTATATAATTAAAAAGTAATACTTACTGTCTAGATTTACCATAATTTTTAGATTCATTAGCTTGTTCTTTATATCTAGCTAGGTCTCCAAGGAATAGGAAAATTTTTTGAGCACTAATTAAAACTAATCCAAGCAAACCTAATCCTTTAGGAGGAGCAGTTTGATTTAAATATTGATCAAATTTAAAATTGTATGTTTTTTCTAAAACTGATAACAAATTTTCCAAATATGTAGTCCCATCATCTATAATTTTTAACATCAGCTGTTTTTTACATTCTCTTTCTTCTGGATTATCTTTATCCATAGTTTTTCGTAACAATTCAATTATATTATAAAAGAGTATTTTCCAAAAATGTTGTTCCACATTTTCAGCTTGACAAAACTTTATATCGCTTTCAAGTAAAACTTGTAAACTTTGTTTTAAGAACTGCCTAATATAAAATACTCTATCCCAATTAGACTTTAAACCACTTGAACTTAATATATATTGCAGCTCTTTATCAGCTCTTTCTATATCAAGAATGTGATATGGATTTTTGGCAGATCGAAAACTGTAAAAGTTATTAATATTGTTTGTAATATAACTGTAACCTGATTTAAAATATAATAATAATAATTCTTTTAATTTTATATTTTACCTAGAGGAATACGGTTCATACCAAGTTGGTCTTGTCATACCAAGTTGTTCTCCAATACAAGTGGGAGATTCACCGCTTTCTTGTACATTTGGTAAACCATAAAGAGAAGTTGGGTGAGATTGAAACACAGGAACATTTGACGATATTGCAATTTCATTATCTCTAAATAATAAAGTTTCTATTTGTAATACTTATTATCTTATATCATGTATTTGTGTTACAAGCACTAATAAAATTTGTTAATGTGCAAACTGCATTTGCTTACCTAAGTTGCATAGAAGATCTGCTACCAGTAGAAGTAACAATAATTGGCTTATTAGGATTATTAGGATCAAATAACGTTCTTTGATTCTGCTGTAACTGCGGCTGTTGATGAGACCTTGATAATTGACAGGAATCGTGTAAAACAAGAACGCCAGGTGGTTGAGAACTTGTGGAATTAACTATAACATTAGTTTGAGACGATGAATGAGGTGTTCGCCTACCATCATCAGAATCACAACTTGTAAGTTTAGTTCGGGTTCTCCAATTTTCTTCGGTGCTAAATTCAGAAGTCCTACTGTAAATTAAAAATGATAAAATTCAGTTAATTAAAAAAATGAACGGTATTATATTATATTTTTTATACTAATTTTGACACTGCAAAATAATATTTAATTTAAATAAATCAAAATTATATGAAGCAATAAAAACATCATTGAATAATCAATAACCTGTATGTACATATTTCATATACTATAAATATTTTAACGACAATATTCTAATTTAAATAAGTTAAATATTAATACACGTAATCCATATTTATCATTTGTTATTATATAAATCAATTCTTATAAATAATAAAGAAATTGATGGCAATAGTTGATAATTAACAGATGTATCATAAAATAATAATTAATAAATAACAATTATATGCATAAACTATCATATCGAGAATAGATTGAGAGAATAGTTTGCACGGCCAATAGATTGTTGCATAATGCGAATGTCTTTGATTTAAGTGTGAGTGAATTCTCCAGGGTGATTTGTGATATTATCGTGGAACATTAAAATTCACAATTTTGTATATTTATCTTTGTATATATTGTATAAGAGAAATTCCTGTTAACTCTTTAGAAAATAAATAAATAAATATTTATACCTAGATCTAAAAAACTCATTTGTATTTCTACTTCCAGATATAAAATTTCTATCTTTGCTTGACTCTCGACTTCGATGAGGCGGATGCCTTCTTCTGCCATCCATTCTTCTACTGTTACTGATATTTTTTTGGTTATTATTATAATTATCATTTTCTCGATTTTGTTGATTATTTTGGCGTTCTTGACTGGTTTCATTTATTCTATCCCTGTTAGAACTTCTACAAGAAATAAATAAATATACACTTATAGATAGAAATACATATTGTATATAAAATAATAATGTAAATTATAATTAATAATTAAAATAAATAAATTATTTTATTTACCTGTCCCTTCGTCTTTTATCATTCTTTTTTTTCTTTTTTGAACTTTTTCTTTTACTTGTTCCAGATAATATTTGATTTCCTGAAATAGTTGCATTTTCTCGTAAACTTGATTCTCGTAAACTTGTAATTGATGAACTGCGACTCATTCCTCCTATTTGTTCATTTAATTCAACTTCTTCACACCAATCCTATTAGACAAACAATTCATTTAATATTACATTAAAATAATATACTAATTTAATAGAATAATAAATAAAAGTCTTGATTAATTTTTATAAATACATACAATACTTACCAATCTTGTCTCCTTTTCTGGTACAGAATTTAAATTCTCAGTTTTTGAAATATTGGTACTTATTGATGTGTCTGGTTTATTATCTTCTACTTTAGAGTCAGTTGTACTTGCTATAGAAATGCCTTTATTGCTAAAAAGACACATTTTCAAAATTAATTTCAAATTACATTTTTTTATATTATTAATATTTATGAACACATTACACTGAGTTATTTTAAATTAATTTTTACAAATATCAATATTACCTTTGTTGTGAATAATTCGAACAAATTGTAGGAGACTTTTGTTGATGGTTAACAGGTATAGAACTTCTTGAAAGAGTCGGTGATATAGCTGGAGGTGGCATTGAATCTATTCGATTCAAACTTTCCACACTTGTATAAGATGTGCTGTTACTTCCTCGTCGATCATACCTATTAATTTGTTAAAATCAATTATGAAAATTGAGTTTAAATATTCATATGTTTATTTAATATTATGTTTTTTATGCACATTAATATACTTGTCTGTTATCATAAAATATTAATAGTTAAACATTTCTTAAAAATGTTCAATATAGCATACAGAAATACAAATTACTTTTATTATATTAAACTTGTTTAATATTTGAAACAACTTTACCGATTAATATAATCTTGACTCGGTGTATGAGATCTGGAGCTTGTTGCAGAATACTGGTCTGGAGTAACAGGTCTGAACACACCTGGCGGATCTAAATCTTCATTTCGATTTCTCCCTTTACCTCGACTTCGAGCAGGTACTGTATTCGACCAATTTGACTGAGGTGGTGGACCTGTAGGTCCACTTAGGGGTAAATTTTGTATAGTGTGCGAATGTTGCATTGTAGGTGGATAACGAGGCAGAGACGAACCCTTTTAAAAAAATTGAATCAATTTTAATTAATTTTAATTATTAGTCTTTTCTTACAGAGACTTAATAATAATAATAATAATAATAATAATGAAAATACATTCAATAATAAATTTAAAAAAAAATATTTTGATAATTAATTGTTTAAATTTTATTTTTAAATAATAAATACATATATAATTATATATAAATAAATAGATGAATATAATTATAATGAAAATAAATTAAATTAAATCACATCAAACTGATTTATTGATAATAAAACAGTTTCTAAAAAATATATAATAATATTTATTATTTTTAAATATATTTATTCATAATGTGAAATAATATTTATATAAGAATATATTATAAATAAAACGAAAAATTATAACTAATTTGTTTCCTTGTGTATAAGATTTTCACTGAATTCTTTAATATAATATGTTCAAAAATTAATATAAAATTGTCATAACAAATAAAACAATTTTAGTCTTTAATAACAATCTTTCAAATTTTAAAAAATGCATATTAATAAAAATTATGTATCAATGTATAAATTGTATTTAAAATATGAATTAACTTCAATTGACAAGAGTTATTATATATTTGCTTACTGAGAATGTAACAGTATTTCCATCCCTAGATCCATCGGATGTTCTAATGGAAGTTGTAGGTGGTGGTACAAGACCATTTTCCTGTAAGTAAGCTCGTTTCAACCTTGGTGGTAATGATTCAATTTTCAATTTTTTAGCCTCTTTAATGCTAATTTTGCCAGATGGTGGTTTCCCAGAGAATTTATCTCCATAGGGTTCCAAACTACGAGAGTCTCTAATTCGAGAGTCATGAGTATTGTTTGGTGTTATACAAAGTGGTTCTGAGCCCTGAATCAAAATATATACCATATATATATATATAAATATATTCAATATCTTGTAATATTCAGCTTAATAACTAATTGCAACATACCTCTCGATTATTCCTTCTATTGCCAAAATGTCGTGTTGATACAGGTGAATCTGATCTCCATCTGTCTTTACTTTCATTTTGATTTCTATTTCTTCTATTTCCAGAAAATCGTTTATTGCGATCATCATGACACCGACTTGACAATTCACTGTGATTGCCACCATGATTACTAGGAAAATTTCTGTAGCTATCATTGCGTTGACCACGATTTGATGGTACATCCCAATCTTTGTCGTCTTTGTCTCTATCCCAACTGGTACCATAAACAGGTGACCTTGAAATTAATAAAAGAATTTCTAATATATACTCTAATGTACATAATAATATATTAAATAAAAAGAATCACTAATATATACTCATTATTACTTTACATTGCATACAACATATATATTTATATACATAAATATTATCTTAAACAAAATACCTGTTAGAAACATCCCGTTCAACCAAGGCTTCCTTTGCTTTTTTACAGACATATAAAGGTTGTTCTGGTTTCTTATTTTTTTTACGTGAATAACTACTATCGTCAGATAAACTATTTTTTGATGGATAATCAAACTGTAAATCATTCATCTTAGAAGTAACATTATCAACTTCTCGATCTTGTTCCAATCGATACTTTCCTAATCGATGTTGGATGGAAGTTGTCTTTGGTCTGTTACTATGCATATTGTTTTCCAGATCTAAATCATTTGGTCGTCCTGACTTTGTTAATCTTCCACTCCCTGGCTGATACAACAATTGTGATGGTGCTCTATTTCCTCCACTGGGTATATCTCTAAAATGATTTATTTATATATATTATTATAATTTTAATACTGAGTATAATTAATTAAAATACTTTCAACTCAATTATACAAA
>JABFQC010006788.1:0-10528 GCA_022817085.1 Psilanteris sp. ZL-2020
AAATTAAACAATTAAATAATAAATTTATGTAGATGACAGTTTACTTCAACAGTACCCAAACTGCTTACTACAGGCAGTATAGCTATTTGCTTCAATAGCTTACCTGATGTAAACAATTGCTTACTTCAGCAATTGCGACTGCGTACTACATCAGCCTATTAGTTATTTACTTCAATAGCTTTCCGCCGAATATGTTGTTTACTTCAACAATATAAGCTACTTGCTTCAGTAGCTTTCATAATACTTACCATCAATAAAAATCCTTAGGTCTGAAACGATCCGTATCGCCTATATAACCAGGAGATGGTTCGTCTTGTCAGACGAGCCGGAATCAATTGAAAATACTGCGCGATACTCTCGCAATTAAGCACCTTGCAAATCAAATTGGTTACGAGAGAATCGTACTAATTATAAAAAGCGCCTCTGGCGGCTACCCCTATAGAACTAACGTTTTGGCAAATATAATTCAAAAAAATAAAATAATAATTTGTACTTTATCGATTATTAAAGCGTCCCATAATATTCTTATGATTAATTGTACCGTATTTATTTAAATTAATTTAATATCAAAAAATTGCATATAGTGTCGATAGCGCTTGCGCCATCATGGCGTCTACCGCCGAAGTCAGTTTGTTACTAAATATGGCCGCTCGCAGGCCTGTCAACAAAAAGTCAGTGTTTTTGTCCGGTCGTGTACGCGAGTCTAGGCTATGCCGACCGAATCGGCATAAGTGCGCATTACAATTTATTGTATAATATATAATTATATAACTAGTAAAATGTTTTACTAGTATCAAAATTGAACCTAATTATAATTAATATAACTAAGCCTATTCTAATGAAATATGATTGTTTAAAAATATTTTAATATTCTAAATAAACTTAAACCGTTTCAATTGTTACTCGACAATACTGCCGTCACAAATTACAATTATAACACACGCAAACTCAGTTTAGCTAAATTTTAATTGGCTTGCACTGCGCAACATATTAAATGCGTCACCTATGTCGTTCCACTATGATTCAATCTATATTTTTATAATTTTAAAATTATTAATAGAAAGTGTTATATGCATCAGTATGAAACTAATAAATAAATGAATTAATTGCAATACTTTCCTTAGACTTCTAGGCGTATAATATCCAATAGGAATGTTATGCCTATTAAATATTACTATTTTTAACAGGGGTTTTAATTTTAACTTTAATTTATATATGTATATATTTCATATAGACGAAATAGGAAGACAATTACGAGATAGTGACGCCAAAGGCATAATTACGTCAATTGATATATTAAATACTGTGAAAAAATCAATGTGTGCTGTTTTACCTTCTACTGCGCCACTTATTGTTGTTAATAATTGCAATGTCCCTAATCCTGACGGAATTATACCATTTAAGGTAAATATTTAAACAATAATTTATAATAATAACATTAAATTATTTATTATATATTATTATTTCGTATAAAGTAGTAGCACAAATTTTTTTAATTTAATAACATTTTTACATGGATAAAACATATATTTAACAATTTACTATATAATACATCAAATGGAAAATACTTAAAAAAATCAAGTATCGCGCAAACGGGCCGATGAGCCAAGGTTTTTAAAAATATAAAATACCCGTACAGAAAAAAAGATATGAATATATTAGATAAAATATAAATATATATATAAAAATATTGATATAGGATTTCTATTTAGGAATCTCATGTAGAAGCTCATATCACATTATGGCATATTAAACTGATATCATATTTGATGTAGGATATTTATAGTCTTCTTATATAGGATACCGATATAGATATATTGTATTTAAATACATAAAAAAATTACATACGGTATAAAGATATTATTCACACAGATATTTAAACTGAAAGCCTTCACATCATTCGAATGTGTTAACTACATCACAACAATAGTTGACATTGGAATTCAATAATATGCTATACAAAAGTTTTGAATATATAAGAAAATTTTTCAATTTTTAATGTCAACTGTTGTTGAATTCTTAAATAATATATCTCTTATATTCAAGTACATTTATAATATATCTTTACAAGAAAAAAATATTACTCGTTTATAATTTATTTATCTGTTAATGAATGTAAAGAATATAAAGAAAGAAACAATATAGTATTTTATATAATCAATTATTCCATAGGACTTAATTACTAGAGGAAAAAGTTTACCACAAGTAAAAATGGAAGACATTTCTCCAGACGATATTGCCATATTGCCTTATTCTAGTGGAACAACAGGACTTCCTAAAGGAGTAATGTTAACTAACAGAAATCTTGTTTGTAATATAGAAATGGTAGAGCAGGCTGGTATCGACAGATTGTTAAACACCCCAGCATTAGGTTTGAACATTTTACGTATTGATAATTTATTGACTATTAAAAATAATACAATAATTCAGTTACAATGAAATATTTAAACAATATTCTATTTATTTTTATGTGAAGTTTTGGTATACGTATCATAAGACAGGTATGAACATTTTATTAATCAGTTCGTAATATGACTATTTGGCATAATACTGGGCCAGTACAGAAAATCATATTTCCTTTAATATCGGTATTGAAATAGTGTTTTTATAGTAAGGAATAACTGTATACTAGTGATTTTTTTATTATTAAAATTATTATATCATGTACATATTATTTTAATACAATCCCAGTTGGATATCGGTATTTATAGTTCCTACACGGAGAAAACTGTGTAGCTGATACAATTAAAGAACATATTTAAATATATGTATCATTAAATAAACTAACATTTACCCAAATTAAAATAACGTTTAATAGTACATACAAAAAAGTTATATTAAACATTACTGTAAGTCTGGCATTCCAAGTATATTGAAACAAAATCATTGCAAAATTACTATATTATTACAATACAATAAATATAAGAAAGTTTACTGAAAAAGGTATAGTAATTTCCGAAACATTAATTATAATGTCATCAGAATGCTAGAATTTACGTATAACTTTTTTCTACGTGTACTACAGCCACACAAACACAAATGGAATGCCAAGTCGTTTGACAAGGAGCTTTTTTGTACCATACTGGAAAACCTGAGCGTCGGAGATGGATTGCCAATTAATATGGCTAGACATCTCGTGGAATCCATTGAATCAATGTGTTATGCTTCCATGTTGACATAAACAACAAGGGAACGACGTCAACCTACATACTGGTGGAATGCAGTTATCGCTGCACAACACAGAAAAATTATTTACCGCCTACGCTGTTAAAGTGAATAAACCGATCCACTATTAATTTACTAAGTATGCGTGTCGCCATCTATCTGATCGCTCGGCAACTTTCTCTTTTCTCTTTGTAAGGTTGTTTTTCTTTTCGAAAGTCAGTCGCGCACCGTGTTTCTTTGTGCACACACGTTTTTCAGTTTTCCTCAATAAAATAGTTCTTTTATTCAACTTGGTTTTATTTTTGATACACCCACAAAAGCGCAACATACGCTACGTGCATGCACGAGGTATTGCGTACTCAATCAACCATCAACAACGCCGCTGCTGGATGGAATTATGCGATGGAGTTGACAAGGACATATGGGGCCAGTCATACAAAATTGTGACTACGAAGCTCAAAAATCTCGGAGTAGAAGCCCAACTTTCTCCAAGCTATTACAGCTTCGGTACGACAAGCTATTTTCCACCACGGTCCTCCTCACAGACCGCAAAGAAGTAAAACCTATCAGCTAGGATGAACTCTGGAAGATCAGTAAGAGAAATCGAGACAGAAGTAGTACTCCAAGACTCGATGGAATTCCGAACATCGCTATGAAGACTGCCATTGATTGTCAACTACATACCTTTCTGAAAGTTTATAATAAATGCCTCTGATTGGGAATATTTCCTCGCCCGTGGAAACGACAAAACCTCGTCCTTCTACTTAAAGATTTTTATAAATTGTCTGCCCAATTTATTAATGGATCAGCAGAAAACCAGTTTGGTTTCAGAAAATCCCATTCGATGGTTGTTACCATCAGAAAGGTGGTGAACACAGCAAAATCAGCAATTGCTGACGCACGTTGGGGATGAGACAGGAAAGAGTATTGCGTCACCGTAACCCTAGATATAGAGAATGCCTTCAACTCGGCACGATGGAGTTGCATTCTTAATGCATTACAACTGCTTGGAGTCCCATCTTACATAGTAGCGATCATCCTTGATAATGTCAAAAATCGTTATCTATTGTACGATACGGATAATGGAACAAAGAGTTACTAGGTAACATGTGGTGTTCCACACGGATTGGTCCTTGGCCTGCTTTTGTGGATCATTGTGTATGATGCAGTGATAAGGTTCAAATTACCAGCTGGTGCCGAAATCATTGGCTTGTGACAGATGTTGACATTGCAGTGGTCGTTGACCACATCACAATGGTGTTGACATCGCAGTTGTTGTGACAGATAAGCATCTGGAGAATGTACAGCTTGTAGCAAATTCATCAATTGCTACTATTAGACGATGGCTTAAATCATTTCGCATCAGCTTAGTAGATCACAAGACTGAATCAGTGCTGATTACAAGTAGAAAGCAAATTGACTGTTACCCTCAAAGTTAGTTACTATAGAATTAAGTCTAAGCTATATCTGAAAACTCGGAGTATGGCTGGGCATGGGACTAAAATTTGAGGAGCACTTGCATGTCACGATCAGGAAGCCGGACTGTATCGATGCTATCCCCGATCATGCCAAATATAGGTGGACCTAGACAGAGTCGACGCAGACTGCTGTCTAGCATGGTAAACTCGATACTTTTCTATGCAGTTCCAATCTGGTCGGGAGCCACGATTACAAAAACCTACGAAAAACGATTGATAGTAGTATACCGTTGGTGTGCCCTGAGAGTTATAAGTGCATTTCGAATGGTATCATTTGATGCTGCATGTGTCTTCAGCGGATGTTACCTATCAATATTCTTGCAGCCGAGCGCAAGCGCATTTATGACAGGCGAGAAAATTCGTTGCAAATGAACCGCAAGATCATGAAACGTGAAGAAAGCAGGGACTCCATCAGACTTGGCAAACTCGATGGGACGCCTCTGAGAAAGGTAGGTGGACTCACTGTCTCATCCCAAATATCGATAACTGGATTGCGAGATCACACGGAGAAGTAAAGTACTACGTAGCACAGATGTCAGACCATGGCTGTTTTTGTGTGTACCAGTTTCGTTTCAGATTGGACCATTCTCCGATGTGCATGTTTTGTCTAAAGATTCCGGAAAGTGTGGAACATATGATGTATACTTGCCCCCTCTTTGTGACACAAAGATGTAAGTTGACTGATGTCCTCCACCAGCAACTCACTCTGAACACAACACCATATCTCTGGCTGCAGACCCACAACAACTGGGTAGCCATTGCCGAGACGTTGGAAGTTTCATGTTAAAATGAATTTTATAAAATTATTCTTTGTTTGTTTATGTTTAATATATTTTTTACAATTTCAGGGCTATATTTTTTGTATATATATAAAAGGAAAATACGTAGCATATCGTTACATAATTATATAAAGTTAAAGTAGAAGCACTAACTTTATTCTACAGTGATTAAAGCAGACAAAGCCATTATCACTAATAATGCAGATATTATTTATATTATTTATTTGCCAAATTGGCATTGAAAATTGAGTGCCTTGATTATTTACCGCTGGATTACTCCCATCTGAAATTAACAATTATCTTTATTAATTAATGAATTTAAGAAATATTCCGGGTCATAATAAGAAGGAAAAATTTTTTTAATTTTTCTGAAACATTAATATAACGTTTCTTGTATGTTCAATTTATGTGCGGAAGGATTTAAATATTCTAACTGAAAATATAAATAGACCTTTATATGAAATATATATTATTATAAACCAGAATGTCTAAATTTCAGAATCTGATCAACATGTAATACCAATAGTTTTACCCTTATACCATATGTATGGTTTAAATGCCGTTTTATTACCAAGAATTTGTACTGGCGCTAAATTTGTTACAATTCCTAAGTTTACTCCAGAAGACTATATAAATTTATTAGAAAAACATAAGGTAACCTATTAATATAAATATATAAATTATCAAAATAATTATATAATAATGAACATGCATATACATTGTTTAGAATATTAAAAATATTTTAACTAAATTTTATTTAGCATTCGAAGCATAAAATATTTTTATGAAATATGAATATTTTTTTAAAGATCGTATAATTAACCTCAATATCACCGTGTTCTATTATTTGCCATAACAGATAAACAATTACAAGAGATATATTCATGTTAATTAATCTTAATACATAACATATTTGAGATACAGATAATTTAACAAAAGTAATAATTACAAATACATAAAACAAATAAATACATTTTTTTAATATGTATATAAAAATTCTAATTAAAATTAATTGGTTGTTTATGATTGAAGGTAACATTATTATCTCTAGTGCCACCTATGATGTTATTCTTAACTTCTTCACCAAACGTGAAGCCATATCATTTTAAATCTTTAAGGTTTTTACTTAGCGGAGCTGCACCAATTGCTGAATCTGATGTGATGAAGTTTTATAATAAATTTAATGTTAATCCTGATAATGTAATATTTGGTCAAGGTAAATATTTATATATATAGGCTAAAGCCCGTTTAAATGAAATAAATAAATAAATATATAATACGCTGAAAAAATATAATTTGTGGCGAAGTGTTTTCCAGTACGGATTACTGTCAATTTCGATAAATTAATTTCCGTACTAGCAATAACAGTTTATTTAAGTAATGTTTTTGATTAATATTTGTTATAGAATATGTAGAATACCGAAGATAAGTGGTTTTAATGATACCCTCGTAAAATAATTTCAAAACAGCATCTGAAATGGCAACATCCTATCTGAGAAATTAGATACCGCTGCAGAAATGAAAAACGTTGCAGTAAGGTGTAAATGTCCCTCAATATTAACTGCAGAAAAATTACAGCAATGTTGCACCTACCAAGTTGAAACAACCGACGTCAAAAACTACATAGAAAATGACGTTGGAAACGACGTTAGAAAATATGTAGGAAAAGATGTAAGGATTTGGCGTACGAAAATACGTAGAATATTACGTAGGAAATTATGTAGGATATATTTGTAAATATACATTTATAAAATAAATTCGAGATTTAATAAAATACTTTATTACAACTTTAAGGGAATCGAACTCTCTATGTCCAACGTATGAAGGTATGAATATAGCACATATCCACGTGACCAACGCAGACATGAGTTACTAAGACATGAAACTAAATTTACTCTAATAAGCGGTCCTGATATAAGATTAAATTTACTAATTGAATGTTATTAAAATATAGTATATATATATACTTAATTGCAACTATATAGTTAATTTTAATTAAAATTTATGTTTTTAAAATGTATTATTAAAAAATAGATTTATGTGTGCGAAAAAGATAAACTAGTTGCAATTAATTATATATATACCATCTTTCAACAATACTCAATTAATAATTTCTATTTTACATCAGGGCCGCATATTGGGGTAAATTTAATTTAATGAAATGCAAGAATTTGCCCAAATTTTTTGCTGATGGGAAATTATTTTTCTATAATAAATATAAAATTTCAATTGATATTCTCGACGTAATTAGTAAATTCGTTTTTTTATCACCTCAAAAACGAATTTTCTATTTACGTTTTTAATATTATGTTAAATTAATTTTCTTAACATTAAATAAATTTTACAGAAATGAGAAAATGTGGCCATATACCAAAAATAAACGTATTGAATAAATTACCGAAAATATAACGAACTCTGCAACATCTGTCAAAATCGATTGAAGAACTACCTTAAAACTCAAAACCAAACTCACAAATATATGATATCACTGAAAGAGCCAATTAATAGAGAAATTAATTATCTCCTATTAATAAATAATATGTTCTCCAAAATTTCAAATTATATTTTTTTTAAAATTTTACTATGCAAAAATTTTTAATCACATAACTCTTCATATAAAATATTTGATATCACTAAATGAACCAATTTTTTATTTGTAAAATGAAAAACTCAAAACTTATTAAAAGTTAAAATGCAGACTCATAACCGCATATAAAATATTTGATATCACTGAATGAACCAATTTTGTATTTTGCAATATTAAAATCTCAAAACATATTAAACCTGAAAATTTAAACTCATAATTCTGCAATCATAGATAATTAACACTCAAAAGTTACTAAAACTCAAAACCAAACTGTATTATCCAAATTAAATGAGTCAATTATATATTTTAAAAAGTAAAAAATACAAAACTTATTAAAACTCAAAATACAAATCCAAAACATATTATTTCAAAAATGCGAAAATCGCCTGTAAATGAATATTTTATAATATTAATATAATGAATATATAATATTGTATTAAATATCTCTAAGACCGTTCCAGCAGGACTAAAGAACTTCTTGAAGAAGATGTCACAGATTAATATTCCTAGAATTAGGGTTTTTTAATTTTGATAAAAATAAAAGTTAATTTTAACAGTTGTGGCGATAGTAAGTGTACGCTATGATTGCGAGAAACTGTTTATTATTTTATTATTATATACAGAGTTATGATTATGCATTTTATTTATAATGAGTTTTCATTATATGATTGGCTCTTTCAGTGATATCACGTATTTTATAGGCTGAGTTATGATTTACCTATGTCATACGTCTAATCAAGAGGTTCGTCGAAACTCTCATCATACGGTTTTATTTATAATTGTTATTTTAATTAAGTTAAAACACCAAGTATGAATATGATTTCTATTCAGAACGTATCCAACCCCGAGTTACGTTGGTTTAAAGAACACACGTTTTCATGGAAACTGTTATTAGTGGACTCAAATTTGAGTTTTAGTTACATAGGAAACGCCCCTAATAACACGAATGATGCGTAGTATATCCTAAAAATATCATTTTGTGATATCGCAATATTCGTGGGATATACGGTGATTATCTGTGATTTACTAGGGATATTTATGGAACATTGAAATGTCCGTGGTTTTTGATATCTTGCGAGTTAACTTTGTGATGAATTCTGCGCATGTGTTATACAAAAGTAAATATAATCAGACGTATTTATTTATCTATGTACGTGTACAAATATATGCAATTAATAAAAATTGAAAAAAAATTCAATTGATGAAGATCTGAAATTAAACCTCAATAGTCATCACAGCTTACTATGCTTGCACTGAGCCATCTGTACTATTTACTTTTTGTGATCGAAATACATATTTATTCGAAAATGCCAAATCTCGGAATTATATCTCAGGATTATCATAAGTTACGGACATTTGGATATTCGTAGGAAATTCTCATGTCACTAAATGATATTATACGTATATGCCAAGGATATATTCATCTGAATGTGTATATCCCTGCGATATTAGTGCTTTTAGGGGTCATTAGTGTGTTAAACATTACTAATAATTTGTTTCGGCTTTCATTACATTTGACGATTAATATTATAAGGTATTTCTTCATGTCTAATGTAACGGAATAATGTTTATTATTTGTTTGTTATTTTTATATGAAATTAATACTTATAACTACTTCAGCGCATTCTACATAGATGGGATAATTTTATTAATTAATTAAAAACTAATTATGTAATACTTTGTTGATGTAGTTAGCATCAGTTAGAGTACGATTTTTAGCACCTCGAAAACGAGTAGGCTATAACTACGCATTTAATACAATATTTAATTGATTTTTGTAATTGAATAAATTCTACGGAAATGAGAAAATTGCTTGAATTAATAAAAATATATATATATTAAATAAATTAAAAAATATGTATAAAATCTGCAACATCTCTCAAAACTGTTTGAAAGACCATTTTAACATATTCATATTATTATAATATATTGTCGTAAACTACATTGGCAAATAAAAAGTGCTGAAAGTTTCAGTTACTTAAATCCGTAGTGTATTTAGTTATACAACTAAGTATTATTATTTAAATTTTTTGTAATAAATTGTTATTCTTATTCCATAATAAAAGTACATATTTTCATTTAATTGTTATTGTGGGCAGACAAGCTATTGTCGAGTCGGCAAAAAATGGCTTGTGTTTTTACTTAAGGCGATGCTTCAAGCCTGATGTCACGGAGTTAGTGTTTTGTAATACTAAATTATTAAATAACATATTTAATTTCTGTAAGCGATTCAGGCGACTTTTTGTTAATGGGAGATTATTTTTACACAACAAATTTTAATTTTCAAATTATGTTAGTTCATTAATTTTAATTACGTGATAAATTTTATACCTAAGGGTGTTCATCTCTATTAATTTAAAACTTTATTTTATTATACGTAGATATATCTTCACTATTTAATTGTTTTTTAAATAGGAATGGGAACTTTATAAATTCATACAGCATCAATTGTTGTAACTGCTTATACATTTCAAGTAATCATGACTAACCTAAATGAGAGACGATATGTCACATCACAT
>JABFQC010006789.1:0-10527 GCA_022817085.1 Psilanteris sp. ZL-2020
CATCGGTGCCGAGGTGGACGGTACAGCTGCCATTTTTGCACTAGATTTTTCAGGTATATTATCGTTTATTATTCTTTCTGTTTTTATTTATGTTTGATGTATATATTTGTTTTTGTCTTTCTAATAACTTTTATCTGTTTTCGGAATTTTATTTTAATCATACATCAAACATATATATATATATATGTATGTATATATATATTTTTAAAATGATAATTTAATTTTGCTTTTATTTATATTTATTTTATTATAAAAATTTCAATTTTTTTTTTTTTTTTTTATAATTTTTTTTTTTTTTTTTTTTTTTTTTTTTTTTTTTTTTTTTTTTTTTTTTTTTTTATTATTACATATTTAATTTTTGAGAGGGGGGTGGAGAGGTTAACTGGGGATAATATTTTACAGGGGTTTCATTATGGGGTAACATTTGAATTTCTACTTCTACGTCTTCTTGTTTATTTTGTTCACGATTTTGTTTAGATAGATGTCGATACATAAATAGATTGGTTAGGAATGTCCATGGTGCCAGTAATAATCTCATAGTGCAACCATATGCACTTTGCAACGCAAACATATTTGCTATAGTGGTTATTATAATTTTAATAACTCTATAAATTATTACGGTCATCAAGATTCCGGCGCTAATTTGACCATATTTTGTGTATTTATTCCAAAATTTCTGCCATACATTACCTGCCATATCTTCAATAACTTTTGGATCAATAAGCGTGGTTACATAAAAACCTTTCATGTTAACTTCTTGACCCATCAATCCCCGCGCCATTGTATTCAAAGTAGCCTTACTATTTGTGGGGAACATAATTTCATTTTGCAAATTATTTAATTCGTCTTGGCTGTATATACCACTGGTTGCTAAATTACCGGGCGATTGATATGTCCAAGTTTGTCTGGTATCTGGTTTTAGCTCATTAGGGATAGTCGTTTCAGACGCCAAGGGATGAAATTTGTACCAAATTCCATTTACAAAATACATTGGAGGAACAATATTATTGCAGGTTACTTGTGTTCCTACTGTTTTCAGTATGCGCGTGCGTGGGGTTAAAAAGTAACTTGCGTTGTTATGGTTAACTGGTAATTCGTTAAAACATTCCTTTGTTCTCCTTATTTTGACATCTACGGGGATACATTTGATTATATATAGAACTTCTCCAGATATAACTGCCATATATCCAGGTCCATTCATGAAATCATATGCAAAATGATCGGGTTCCAATGTAGCTAGGGATAAGGAATTTTTTATCATTTGTTGCTCCAATTTACATTTTTTCGACATTATATCAAAGTATAATGCCTCCATCTGGGTTTGAATGTGCCTCTCTACATAAACAAATTTTGAATTTATATATATAAATAAGTTAATACTTTTCATATTCAATTTTTGCGTAGCTATTTGCTTAATATTCTCATTATTGATAGCTATGATTAAATGAGGATGTTCAGTTTTATATGCTCTGACACCACAAACATACGTAGGTGTACCTATGATAACAGAAAACGATGTATCACCTTCGATCACGGTACATACTTCTCCAAGTGTATCCAATTTACCACGAGTAAAATTTGCGTAACCGCTGTATAATACAGCATACTGATTCTTGCCGCAAGGATCTTTAGGCATACTATCCCAATATGTATAGCTGCCATCAACATCACTGCATTGACTGTTACCCAATTTACATTTAAGACCACTTGGCAATATAATTGTGTCTTCGTTTAGTTTAATATGTGAAGTAAATGTTTGGAGCGTTATCTTTATATTTCCTTGTACTACAACGTTATTCCAACTACCATAGGGATCAGCATACTTTGTGGGATGGCAACTTCCATCGTTACCAATAGAACCCGCAAAAGTTGCTCCAAATGAAGTACTAGCATTTCGTTTTATACCGTTTATTACTGTGTCATGAATGCGTATAGTTCCGTGTTCGTGCATATCTTTACATTCTCGAAAATTAGTGTCATATATATATTGCTGATATCCGCGATCGACAACACTTATATGAGAATGCATTCCGCAGTAATAAACTGTGCGCGTAATTTCGATTTTGCACTGAGTAACAATAGTTTCAGTATATTCCAACAATTGTAATAAATTTACATTTTTTACATGGATTTCGGGTGTTACTTTACTAAAGTCGCATTTACCAACATTTAGAGTTGATATCTTGGTTATGTTCGCAGTTCCTCCACTGCAATCATAACCTATTAATCTTTGTGCGCAGATTCCGTGCAGAAAATACAAGATGAAGACCAGGAGAGTAGACATGTTATATTGTGGCTACAATAAAAATAATTAAATCAAATTAATTCACAATTATTTTATTTATCAAATATTTAATATATACACAATACATTAAAAATAAACAAAAATTTATTTTAAGGTAAAGGAGGGAATCTTATTCTTAAGTCCATTAAAGCAGGGGGGTGTGTTTTAATGGACATTAAGGATGGAATATTTTCCTCCCCTTTTTCCTGAGGGGGAGATTCTTTTCCTTGGGATATCTGATGAGCCTTTAATATGGCAGCTCGTTTCTCCACCATGGGCCTTCCATACAGGTGGGTCAAATTCCATCGGGTTAATTGTTTATTAACCTTAGAATTCTTTGGTTTCTTCTCGAAGTTTTCTACCTTCAAGTTCAATTTGGGCAAGGGTTCAGGCTCTCTCTTTTCTGCATTTTGTTGCTTCAAATGAGCCATATGAATCGCCATTTTCTTCTCGGCGTGAGATTTGTCACATAGATGTAACAAGCCCCATTTGGCCAATTGGGTTTCCTTTCTTGTTAAGGGTGGCTCTTCTCCCGCTGGTTGAATGTTCAAACCAGCGTATTTGGATGGGCGAGACATATCGGCAGGCATTTTTATTATTATATATATTTCTGTTAAAAGAGAATATAATTTATTTTAATAAGGGATCTATCATATTGGAGGGTTTTATTTAATACTTTTAATTAATTTTATTAATTCTATCTATATCTAATTTACTTTAATAATTTATTTATTATTTTACTTTTCAATATTTATTTTATGTTATTTACTGTATTATTATAAATTTTAATATTTAATATTTCATATTTATATTGCTATATTTCGTGGATTTTAATAGAACGCTTTTATATTAATCAATTATATGAGAATGTATTAATCTATCTGCTGATACAATTCGAGGTTTATTTTTGGCTAATATTTTTATATTTTTATTGTCGAAAACTTCTAATATTTTATAAGGGCCAGAATAATGATTGCTAAATTTATTGGCTTTAAAGCCGTTTTGTAAAAATACAAAATTTCCGGGTACAAAATCAAATGGTCTCATTTTTTGGTCATAGTAAATTTTAGATTTTTGTTTGGCTTTAATTAGATTTTCTCGGGCTTCCTTTTGTAGGTTATGTATCCTAATCATTAATTGTGCTAAATAGTCGTCATAGGTATTTAGTTGTTCGCACCTTTTCAGGGGAATTCCGGATGGTATTGTAGCAGTTTTGCCGAATACTAATTCATAGGGAGTTCGTTTTGTGGCACTATGTATGCTTGTATTATAGCTAAACATGCATAGGTTAATCCAATTATGCCAATCTGAATCATTTTGGATAAATTGTTTTATATACTCTACAAGGACATGATGGGTTCTTTCCAAAGAGCCATTAGTTTGGGGATGAAAGGCAGTGGTTTGTAACTGCTTTATATGTAATAATTTTGAAATTTGTAGCATTAATTTGCTGATAAAATTTCTTCCCTGATCAGTCAGAATTACTTTGGGAGCACCATAAATACAAATGAAGTCATTAATAAGGGCTTTAGCAACTGTAGCTGCAGTTGCATCTATGAGGGGGACTGCTATGCAATATTTTGTTAACAAATCTTGCATAGTTAAAATATACTTATGGCCTTCGTCAGATATGGGAAGTGGACCAACTATATCTAGACTAATCTTTTCAAATGCGGATCCAGGGGTGTCAGTAATAGTCATGGGTTGCTTTATTTTATTTCTTACTAATTTATTTAATTTACATGATAGACATTGTTGTATATAGGTTTCAATGTCATCCTTCATGTTCTCCCAGAAGTAATCATGCCTAATTCGGTTATAAGTTTTGGTCATACCTTTATGACCACCTACAGGGCTACTATGGTATTCTTGGATTATATCGAACCTTTGGACTAATGGGGGACAGAAGACTTCATTCGTGCAAATTGTGATCTGACATTGGGTATTTTTGAGACATGTATTTATTTCTTTTAATAAATTGTTCCAAACTATTTCTGATATTCTAGTTAATTTTGCGATACAAAAATTATTAATCAGATTAATTTTTATATATTTACAAAAGTTTAATATTACATTTCTAAACGTTTTCATATTTTCTTCATTTATAAAATTATCATCAGTAACGCATAATCCATAATGATTTTTATTTTTGCTCCTTTTTAATGTAATTTTACCAATTTCGGAGGCTGAAAAAATTACCTCTTTTCTGTTACTGCATTCTTGTCCTTGTATATCGATAAAGTCACCATTGGTATTTGTATAATATACAATATTTTCTTTTTGTAAGTATAAGGGATCTCGGGTTTCTTTTAAATTTTTTGAAATTGCAATTAAATTGTTGATATATTTTTCTTCGTTTTCTTCATCGTCGTATTCTTCATCTGATTCGTTTACAATAGGATTATTGTTCATTAATTCCTTTGTTAATAGAATTTCCTCTTCTAAATTGTATGAATTTTCATTGGAACTGGAATTATTACAATTATTTGGGTTTTCAATAGGATTTTTGTTATTTGAGTCATTAATATTTTGAACTTCATTTTCAATTGAATAATTTTTATTTTTTAGTCTATCAGATTTCCGCATTGTTTTTTCTCTATAACAATCGGGACTATTTTCATCGTAATCATTAATCATTTCACTTTCATTTATGTTCTCATTTACATTTTCATTTATATTTTCATCTTGGTTTTTATTTATAATTTCATTTGGATTTTTATTTGGATTTGGTTTACTTGGATTTATATTTTTTTTGAATTCATTGGACATATTTTTACTTAATTCTTTTTCATTTAATTCATCTTCATTTTCTCTGGGTTCACATTCGTAGGATTCTTTTATTCTACTGGATTTTTTGGATTTCTGGAATTTCTTGG
The DNA here is from genome assembly GCA_022817085.1 of Psilanteris sp. ZL-2020. Lineage (NCBI taxonomy): Eukaryota > Metazoa > Arthropoda > Insecta > Hymenoptera > Scelionidae > Psilanteris > Psilanteris sp. ZL-2020. The sequence goes on from JABFQC010006789.1 coordinate 5,161, forward strand.
ATTTATTGGGTTTATTATTTTTCTTAATTTTTTGTCTTTCTATCTGTGCTCTGTATTGGCAACCTTCGTGGGTTGGCTTTATCATGCGTTTTGATCGCCTGATGGTGTGAATATTTTTGTTAATCGTTTCTCGTTCCTGAACTTCATCCCGATCTATAGGATTACGAGAGAGAGCATCGGCATTGACATTTTTCTTGCCAGCCTTGTATACAACTTTGAAGTCGTATTCCTCCAATTTTAATCGCCATCTTGTTAACCGTGATGTTGGATCTTTGGCAATTCGCATCCATTGCAAAGGCGCGTGATCCGTAACTACAGTGAACTGTCTACCATACAAGTAGGGGCGAAATTGGTGGACGCAATACAATATCGCTAAAGCTTCTTTTTCGTAAACACTATATTTTTGCTCAGTTGGATTCAGGGATCTAGAAATATATGCAATGGGCTTATCATTGCCGATAGGCCCTTGGCTTAATATTCCACCAATAGCATATCCAGAGGCATCTGTAGTAAGGACAAAGGGTTCGTTGAAATTTGGATATTGTAATAAAGGGGCTTTGCATAATTTTGATTTTAATATATCAAAAGCCTTTTGCTGTTCTTCACCCCAAATGAAAGGTACATCTTTTTGTATTAACTTAGTGAGGGGTTTAGCTATGTCTGCATATTTATCTATAAAACTTCTATAATATCCTGCCATACCTAAAAATTGTTGTATATGTACAACTTTCTTTGGTTGGGGGAATTTGGTTATAGCTTCTACTTTCTTTTCATCTGGTTTTATTCCATCTTCGGTGATTAAATGGCCTAAATATAAAACTTCCCGTCTTAAAAATGAACACTTGTCGGGTTGTAATTTTAAGTCAGCTTCTTTCAGTCGGGAGATTAAATTTATATATTTTTCCCTATGTTCAGATAAAGATTTAGCAAAGATGACTATGTCATCCATATATACAAATAATTCACTATCTTGGAGTCCTGAAAGGACGATATCCATCAATCTTTGAAAGGTGGCAGGGGCATTCCTTAGACCAAATGGCATACGATCAAATTCGTAATGTCCATGAGGCGTGGAAAAGGCGGTTTTATGACTATCCTTAGGGTTCATCTTTATCTGGTGGAAACCAGATGCTAAATCAAAAACGCTAAAATATTTAGCACCTCCTAATTTATCGAATATATCTCGAATGTTGGGAATAGGGTAAGAATCGCCTATAGTTTTCTCATTTAGTTTTCTAAAATCGAGAACTAATCGCCAGCGTTTGTTACCTTCGGAATCTGGTTTTTTCGGAACAATCCATATAGGGGTATTATAAGGAGATTTAGATAATTTTATTATTCCGTTATCGAACATTTCTTGTACTTGTTTCTGCAGTTCATCTTTTAATATCGGAGGGAAACGATATTGTTTGACATTAATAGGTATATCGTCTGTGGTATTAATATCATGTTGAATTTCAGGAGTTGCAGTTAATTTTTCACCCGGTAAATGAAATCTTTCTTCACTAATTTTAATTAAATGTTCGATTTCTTTTCTTTCCGAATAGTTTAAGTGGTTTAATTTTGCTAATTTTAGAATTTCGTTATATTTTTGGGATTCTAAATTACATTTTTTAATATTATTTACTTTTCTTCTTCGAGTGATACGTTTTTTATTAGTAATAGTTTGATTATCTTTGTTTGTGGGGGAGTGTAAAAAATTTGAATTAGAATGTGAATTAGGGCAAGAAGTTAAAAACGAAGGTTCTATATTAGAATGTGAATTATTTATAATTTCTATAGGTTCTAATGTAAATCTTGGTAATCGCAATGATTTTTCTTCGTCGTGTAAATTATACAAAGGTAAATATACATAGCCATTATGATTTTGAACTAATGCTTCTCCTAAGAATAATTTACTATCTTCAGAATATCGAGGTATATAACCTTCTTTTAATGGGGTTTCATTAATTTTGATTTTAATAACTTGTCTATTTCTTGGGGGTGTTTGCACATAGGTACAATTAGAAAAAGGAAATTTTTGATCACTACAAATTAAACAATTTTCATTATAATCAATTTGGGCTTTAGTTTGCATAAAAAATTCTGATCCTATTAAACCATCTTGATTAAGGAAAAAGTTATTGGGGACAATATGAAAATCAAATTTAAAATCTAAAAAGTCGATTGAAAATTGTCCAAGGGTTTCAACATTGTGTTCGGTGATTCCGCTTAATTTTAATAAAATTGATTTATCTATTTTTACATCGTCAGGGACGTATCTTTCTTTTAATAAATTAGGACCAGCTCCTGTATCTAATAGAAGTTCGATTCGGGTGTCATTAATTTTCATTTTAATAGTAGGGCCATTCTCTAGATTATCGAATCTTATTGGTCGTTCGATAATTTTGGGGGGTTCGGGGGCTTGAATGGAGTTTGATTGGTATTGGTTTTTACCTCCCCTTGTGTGTTGGGGAGGGCACGCCAGTTTCCCTGACGTCGCGAATTATTATAAATTCGTAATTCGCAATTTTCTTTACTATGGCCGTTCTCTTGGCAATATCTACAAAAAGGGTTATTATTATCTTTTGTTTCGTGTGAATTATTCTGCCATGAAACGTTTGGATTGCGCCAAGAAGTATTTTGATTGCGCCAAGTGTTATTTGTATGTGGCGTTTGTCCATGTGGGACATATAAATTTTGTGGAGGTGTGTATGAGGATTGTCGTGGAGGGTATGACGGTTGACGTGGGAGTTCGGTTTTTATCTGTTCATCTCTATATAGAATTAAAGTACAATCTTTGGCTATATGTCCGTTTTTGTCACATATTTGGCATTTAATATTATACCTCGGATCTTTATGTACAGTGTGAATGCGTTTAGAAAAACATTCTGAAGTAGTATGCCCTGATTTTTTGCAGGTATTGCAAAATTTATTATTACGACATCTTAGTGCGTCATGGCCAGGCTTCTTACATAATTGACAGGTGGGAATTAAAATGCGACGATTGTTATCTCGACAGTTATTGGCAGCATGCCCGATCTGTTGGCATAATTGGCATTTTGTGTTTTGATTAGTATTATTTTTTATGAAGCGACAATCTTTTGTTCTATGCCCTTTTCTATCGCATATCGCACACTCGGGAATATTTGAAGGGGGATGATGTAGATTGTCCAGTAAATACATTTCTTTATCCAATTCAATTGCCTTTTTTCCTGCCAATTCAAAAGTTTGTTCATCTCGTAATTGCATATACAGATTTCTTTTCAGACCCAATATAAATGCTCTTTTTATTTCTTCATCAACTTCATCTCTCTGGGCCTCAGTCACTGTATTATTCGCGGCCTTTAGCGCTTTTGCTTCTAATATACTTTTGCCCAATTCTTGACTTCTGTAAAAATAGTCCCGAACCGATTCATCGTTTTTCTGACTAAGTGTATTTACCTTGCTCCACAGGACGCTAAGTGTTTCGGGGTCAATGAGGGCGTTTTTAAGGACTTTCAAGACTTCCTTCACAGTGTGGACATTAGTGTCTCTAAATGCTCTTAATGCATTGCCTCGTAATTTAGATCTAAGTAATCGTACCAATGCTGGCTCAGCGTTGGCAGGCAACATGTCTAGCGCATCTTGACAACAAGAGGAAAATTCCTTAAAAGATATATTGTCCACTTCGCCAGAAAATATAGGGACAATAGCAATGGCGTCACTCAACCTTACATTATATGATTGATGGTTGATAATTTCGTCTTGTTCATTAGCCATTTTATCGACAATATTGATTATTATATCTTTACTCAACTGATATTTTTGTTCATAAGGTTCTATAAGGTTGTATGTAGGGTCTCTGGAAGATGTAGATGGTGTTGGGTTATCAAATATTTTACGAGGGGCTAGTAATTGTTTTCTTGTGGGGTTTGATAAGGGGGTAAAAAGTACTGAATCTGGATCTAAATTATTATCTTTAACAGTTTTTCTAGTAACAATTTTATCATAAAAGGTGTTTTTCATTATCTATTATAAGGGACAAATGATCTGAAAAAATGTAGTCATTACATCAAACACTGAAATATCATCAATACATCCCAAAAAATTCAAAACCTTGATGTGGTAGTATCCTACCGACTGCGCCAAAAATTTTACCTATGTTATATCCTATGATTAAACAAGGTAAGGACATAGATTTTGATTACAAAAATCTATATCCTTTTATAAGGTTTTGAATTAAAAGGGGGTTTTTGAAAATAAAACAATGATTTATGAGAATAACTATTTATTAACTTAAAATTAATATATAAAAATGTTACAATATTCCTTAATCTAACACCACGAGATCAGGGTGTTTTTTTGGATTGGGGACATATTTGCTTTTAACTTTTGATTTTTTAAAGTTTTCATATATTAACTTATATCGGGCCGGATTATACAGATACTCATGGAAATCTTTCAATTCTTGTCGGGATAAAGCTAGAGGGTTAGGAAGTGATTCCTGTACTATATTAGTAATTCTATTATCATTGATAATATGAGTTTGATTTTGAGTCAAACTAATATTATTCTGTATTAAAGTTAATTTTATTTTTAGTTTTCGCGAGAAATCAAATAGTTTGAGTTTTAATTTGTTAGGGGACAGATTTTTATTTAACAGAATATTCAAAGCTTCCCTGATCTCAGGTTTATCGAGCTTATCGCATTGCTCGATTACTAATCTTAAGGTTCTGCGGACTTCTTCTGGGTAATTTGCGAGGTCAACGGGAGGGAAAGACACTGAATAAAAAAGAAAAAGGGAGAATTCTTTTATTATATATATGTATATATAATTTTAGGACTTTGGGGTAATTAAAACGGTCTAGTTACAGGACTAGTAGGACTCGTCCTTTTAACTGTTCAGACCTTTTTATTTAAACTGATTTAGAAAAAAAAAGGGTAATAAATTTAACAAAAACCTTTTTATAAAATAAACCAATCCGTTTCGAAAAACTGTCTAGTTACGGGACTAGTAGGACTCGTCCTTTTAACTTTCAGACCTTTTATCGAAACTGGTTAAATGAAAAAGAAAATAAATAAAGGATTTAAGGAGCAAAATTTATATGGGTAATTTTAGAGCCCTTTTTAAATTGGGGTGAATTAAAACTGAGCTTACTTTTTGTACTGTCGAGGGGTGTAGTCAATGATGGGTTTTGCTTGACGATCGATCCTTAGGAAGTCAATACTCGGAAGGCTCGTTATGGAAGGCAGTGAGACCTGGCACAAAGGTTTTTGGTTCAGCACAACGATCAGCAGACTGGACTCAGAGGTTTCGCACAAGGACCTGCTGGTTTCGCACAAGGAACTGCTGGTTTCGCGCAAGGAACTGCTGGTTTCGCGCAAGGAACTGCTGGTTTCGCGCAA
>JABFQC010006790.1:0-10527 GCA_022817085.1 Psilanteris sp. ZL-2020
GCCGAAGGCCGCCCGATGCGCTCCGCCATATTTTTTTGAAAAAAAAATTCTCTTCACCCCCGTAACTAGGTGCCCTAAAAAGGGCGTGTCCCCAAACCTGTCGTTATATAAATCTATATATATATATGAAAAATTAAATACAACTGCAGTACATAAATCACGCAATTGCTTTGAAATCTGAATTTCGATTTGATAATTAACGAATTTGTAACGCCAATGTTGTTACTTTGTTAAATACTTTCAATTTATAGTTTGCCGAAGTTATTTATTGATCCTTCATAATACGAATTGTTGGCCGTCAGTTTTCGCGATTCGACATATTAAACGAAACGAAATTTCACTTATCATACCTTTAAACATTTCCGTTGAATTAAAGGCATTTTTGTCAAACAAAATCGACGCTTTATTCTCCCGAGGTAGCAAATTTATATTCCGCTCCGGTGTATATTTTTCAAACACTCTTCCTCGCATAATCCACACACACTCCCTCAATATACGACTTACACTAAATCCTCTTACGAACCTTCATCGAATTGCAGCGCATATCAATCCGGCTCTCCCGTGTCGCGCTCGGCAAATATTTTCGACCGGGGGAGACACTTTTGACGCGCCAGAACCGAAAAGAGAGTAAAAAGAAAAAAGAAAAAAAAAACGCAAACCCGAATTGATGCGGAAGATTGCGTAATACCAAAGAGATTTGATTCATTGCGGCGAGCAAATTTATCGGCGCGTTTCGCATAAATGCGACGTACTAAAATCGTCGGTATTAAAGTCGCGCGTACATTCGTGCGCGGCGATAACTTCATAACCGTAATTGCGATTATTGTTGCGAACCTGGCGCGCCATTAATTCGCGTCTTTAAATCGATGCGTCGCGTTAAAAATCGCGCAATAAACAATCGCCGCTCTCGGCCGGTTTGTCAGTCGGCGTTTCCGTTGCTCTCAACGACGCGATCGATCGAACTCGAATATCTTACATTAACAATATAGTTCACAGCGATTGTTTTATCCCGGCACAAATCGCGGGGGGCGGTTTTGAAGTGCACGAAATTCGTATCGCCAATCGCGATTCGACGCGCGTAATAATCCTGCGAACATTTTATAATTAGAACCATCTCGCTCGGCGAAATTTGTCCGCCGCCGTGATGGCCGTTGCCCCGAAAGCGGCGCGCGCCGGTCCAAATAATTGAGTTTGTATTATTGCCCGATCGCGACGTCGAGCGGTGCGCTCGGAATTCGATCGTACGACCGATTCCTTGATCCCCGGTCGGCGAGCAAACGTTGATCCTCGCGTCGCGGCGAAGAACAGGGACACGAGCGCAACGGTGTAAGTGCGCGGCTGGCTGTGTCCCCGCGGGTAATAACAGTAAATCCTGCGCAATAAATCCCCCTGCCTTCAGCCGCTCGGCATCGTAAGCGACGTCTTCCCTCTCCCACTGGCCCCCTCGTCGGTTCATTGTATATATTGTTCCCGTGTTTCCGACGCGTTCCACGTTCCACTCGTCGACTCGAGAGCACCGGCGCAGCAGCCGCAGCTCATCGACTGCTCGAGTGCCTGAAAAAGACCTTGGATCTTCCGTTGCAGACTGACAGCGATATATACGATTGAAAACACCGACCGGAATGCGCTCCGCTCGTTTATCAACCCTCCCCACCTCCCTCCCCCGCCCGCTGCCGTCGTCGTTCCGTGCATCGGTCGCGCTCGTTGTTATTGCGACCCCGGGCTAATTAAATCCGCGAGACCGAGGCGCGCATAAGACGGGCGACAATCTCCGCGCCGAGATGAATAACAGATGGCAAATAATTGCAAATTACGATGCATTATTATGCCGGTCGTTAACCGGTGTCGGTGCGCGTATCCGGTTGGACGGTACGTGCACAGCCGAACAGGTGACAACCTGACGCTCGGCCAGCGTGATTGAGGTGATCCGGGCAGTCCCGTGCATAGGAACCGAAAAACGGGGGGAGGAGGGGGCTCGCGTCTAAGCCGATCGGTTGACGGAGACGAATTGAGTCGGACGAAAGGTTTGTCGGGATTCGATTCGAAACAAAAAGCCATTTGTTTGTCGAAAATTATACGGAATCTAATTCCGTTTGTTCCGAAATTTTTACTATCGTTTTGTTTGTTCGTGAAAAGTTGTCGATGTCGGTCGCAATTAAACAGGAAATGCGAATTTTGGAATGAACTTGTTTGTTCTTTTTCTTTTTTCTTTTTCATTCAATTATATAGTAAGAATTTGTAATTACATGCAGTGGATCGGGAAGCCGTAAATCGCGGGCTTTTGAAGTTTTGAGAATCGTATTATATTAAGTCCCAATTAACCTATTTGTAATAATATTGTTAGGAATATGACTAGAATTACATATAATTTCAAGTTTAATCACATTTCGTTTGCAATTAACATTATATTCAATTAAAATTGTTTAATCGGAACGAGTTTGCGAAAAGCTGGTTTGTGACATACGCGCGGCGTATGTGCCTGGAATGAAAAAATCTTAACTGCAAATATATACGCGCGATTTTGCAGCATTACGAAACGTCTTTTCACTCGGATTGTTTCAAATAGTTTATTTATTCATTCGCGTTGTAAATATCGTATTGTATTAATATTGCGTTTCCAAACAATAATCATCAAAGCAACGAAATAATTTACGTAAATAATAATGAACAATTTATTTACGAATATTAATACGCAACAATCGATATTGTTGTTAAATTTATCAACCCGCTCATTCGACGCGCCTCAATAAATCATTATAATTATTCAAAAAGTTTATAACGAATCAAGCAAAAAACAAACTCACGCTCGTGCAATCTAACCGATTATCGCGGAATTGGATTATCCACGAATTTTTCGCCGAACGCCACGTAATAAACTACCAAAGATCCTCCTCCTATTTTTACTCGAACTGTAAACAGGTTAGATTAACAGTTTCTGCGTATCTTTCATTCGATCACGTACCTATTTATACGAGCAAAAAATCGTTAAAGCGGCGTGGAAAAAAACACCGTGATTTCATTTTTCTTTTCCTTGGACTCAATAGCGTCTTCTTCGGAAAGGCAGAATCAACGATTCGAATTTTACGTTTTCTTTTATGCAATCAGACGCGGTACAATTAATTTAAGGATTTCTTTGTGAGTTTCCCGCGCGTTAGACAAATGGATCCAAACTGAAATATAGGACCGGATGAGTTGCGTAAGAAAAACATCAGCGATGCATTTTGCGTCGTCGTCGACGCGTGAGCCTACACGGAGAAAACTATTTATATTGTATTAACGCCAAATATACCGTAAATATTTTATGATTATCATTACATTATTCAAAATGAACATAACAGAAATAATATCTAATCGTAACATTATATTTAATATTATTTACATGATATTTAGTGGAATTGGTCAAACATAATTTTAATTAATTAAGTTCATTTTTTCAACAGTAAATTATATTAACGTATATTTTAATAGAATGAAAAAGATATAACCTAAAAAATTTTGAAGTACATTTTCCGTTTAATACGTAAATGTGAAATAATTATTTTTATAAATAAATATAGTATTAAAAATATAATAATATCGTTTCATTGACAAAGTTTATTGATGGGGAACTGCTATTATCATTCTTCTATACTATAAAAAAATTAATTAACGTCAAGTTCTGATTAGCTTTACATTAACTAATGTTGCCTGATATACAACATTAAACTTCTGTAGATTCTATCCCAATTGGGATAAATATAACATAACAGTTTTCTCCGTGCATTCGTCGGCGTCGTAAATTGCGACGCTAATGAATTGCGCGCTTCAAATTGAACGGCGAATTAATCGAGTACTGCGTGGTCGAAATATAGAATAAGTTCGTTGGTATCAAAAGGGCGGAATGTGTGCCGGGAACGACAAACGCGCGGCCGTTTTAAAGTAACGGCCCGATTAAAGTCGCGCCCGATACAGCACCCCCTTCGTTGACAAAACGTCAGCGAATCGATTAAACGATTCAATCTCTCGAAGCCCAGCTGTTACGCGTGCAGCTAAGGAACTATCGATTCGCGCGTTGTCGGGCAGTCTGTTTCTTTTGAAGCCCGCAGCCAGTGAATCACACAATTGGTCCGACAGCGTAATCGCCGTCACCCTCAATCCATTAACCCGACGGTCGACATACGGGCGAGCTCGAATGAAATTCTTCATACAGAGCCTAACGCGTCGCGTAACGCATATACAAACATCTTCCCACGCTGGAGGACATCGATACGTTATAATCCGCGTGCGCGCGCGTCTTGACGTTATTCTTCAGACTTTGGAATTGATTATTCAAATTCGTTATCTTTTCATTCGCACGTGGGAATTGTGAGCGTTTGATTGTTCGATTGCGTTTGGCGCTCGATTGTTTCCCGCGATTGTCCTCAATTTATACGCAATTGTCTGCACACAAAAAATATATCGGCTACCGCAGCACTTCGCAATGTGTTAGATTGTGAGTTTTGTAGCAGGACATATTTTGCGTTAGGATAACTCAAATTACAATTAATTTGGAATTGAATAGAAAATTTTATTTTGTAATTTAAAGATTTGAAAAAATAATTAAAGTTTATTTACTTATTTTATACATAACCTATTTTTTACAATGTGCTTGAAATGATCATAATCAATACCTAGTTTACTAATAATAATATTAGATATATATAAATATATGTATGTTGAGAAGACAAAAATTTATTTTGGATTACAAAAAATTGCATGAACTGCTCGGAAATAACAGTACCTTCAATTTCATCTCTAGCAGTTGTTACAGTTTGAACATAACACTGTATAGTTACTGGCAATGTTTGCACCAATTAAGTGTTGTCTGAACACAAAAATGATTAAGGACAGCACTTATCGTGTTATCCTAGCCAAATTGTTTTTTGAGTGTACTCGATCGCCGACGATTTCCACGTGCGCTGCCAAAATTAATACGAAATTTTTGATGGGTTTCAGACAAAGTAAACACCCGAAATCGCAAGAACCGTCTGATCGAGGCCAACGCGAAGGACAAAGCCGAGGAAACCGTACTTTCGTCCCGACAGGAGGACCGCGAGAACAAAGGCCCACCCCCGGGTAGACCGGGCATCCGGACCCCGCGGACCGTCCTCGAGGAAGCCAACAACTCGCCCAGCAGTGTGCCGAAGCTGCGTCGGCGCGGCGCCTCCGTGAAGAGCCCGACCGAGAGTCTGCCCCAACCGCGGCCCTTGCGCAAGAAGGCAAAGTCCGCGAGCGAGGTCAAGGACCCGGAGCCCAAGTCCCCGCAAAAGAAGGACCTCGAGTCCGAGCCCGACGAGAAAGAGGCCGACCCGTTGAGCAAACGGTTGGACGAGGACAACGGCGCCGTCAAGTCCGAGGAGGACAAGGACCAGGGCGAGAAAAAGGACGAGCAGGAGCATTGTCCGGATGCGGAGGAGAGCGACCGGCGGCTGAAGAAGGAGATCGCGAAGCCGGATGAGGACGAGGAGAGCGAGTCGAGGGAACGCGACCGCGAACCGGAGCCACCACCCGACGAAGCAGACCCGGGTGGCGCGGACGCTGCGAAGCCGCTAGATGGTGCGAAGTTAGGGGCCGACGAGCAGACAACGCCCGGGGAAACTCGGGAGCGGGAAAGTATCTGCGAGGAGAGTGGCGCGACAAGCAGCGTGCTGGAGAGACTGAGTCCGTTGAGTAGGCCCGGGCGCCACGGCCTGCTCCCGGAGGACCAGGAGCGCAACCGGCACAACGAGAGCCCGGTGATCCTCGCGGAACGCCTGAACAAGCCCGCGCCGGCGCAGCAGTACGTCGCGGGGCCGTTGCACCAGCTGTCGCGGTACCCGGTGTCGAGCGCGCACCAGCACCATTTGACTCCGGCCGGGCTTCTCGAGGTACCGGGGGGCCAGCGGGGCAACGATGAGGCCGGCCTCATGGAGGTGGACGCCGGGGCCGGTGGTGTCGCGAGCGCCGGCGTCCTCGGGGTCGCGTCCGCTGGAGCGTTGCGCGCCGGTACTTATGGGGACAGCGGTTCCGACAGCGGGATAAGCTCTTTGCGGAGCGCGGGCTCCGGCGACGAACGCAGCGGCAGCCGCAGCTCCGCGCTAAGCGCCGAGGAGACCACTCCGGCGGCCGCGCCGGCCCGGGTTTGGCACGTGCAGAGCGTCCAACACTCGTCGCTGCTAATGGCGCACCCCCAGGGCCCGGCCAACCCGGCGCCTAGCCAGGCGCCCAACGTGGGCCCGGTCGGTTACCAGGCGCCGAACCCCGGACACCACCACCCGGTGCCTTCGGAGATGCTCTGGCGACCACCCCGGTACCCGCCATTGCCGCACGGCCTGCTGGGGCCGGTGCAGCACAGCCCCGAGGAGATGTTGGAGAGGGATCGGCACGAGCGAATGATCAGGTTGGTACCGATTTTTTTATTAATAGCGCGCTAGTCGTTGCGTGCGATTATATATATATAATAATCGTATATAATATACTTTTATACATATATATATATAATCACCGCCGACAAAATTATACGGCTTATCTGAAACCAGACAGACTAATACGAGCCCAACAAAGCACTCCGGCAAACGACTATTCCACAGGGTTATTTATTAACGACTGTAACGTCAAAGATTCGGCCGATTGGCGACTCGCAATTAAGAACAATCAATCCTTCGCTATTAAGAAACGGCGTTCCGAAGTGGAACAATCTTAATCAATTCAGCTCGGCTCGTGTACGCTTCTGGGGCACATGTCTTCAAAAAAAGCACTTTTACTTTCATGCAAACTGATCGCAAAGCACAACAATCAACAAACGAGTCGGGTCGTGGCCGCGACGTATACGTACGAATTAACCCATTTGCAGTCGTACCTGCAATTTAAATGAGAATATTTGATGGACGTTAACTGAATCTTCATCCGTGTCCGTTTCGGTCTTATCCGGCCTTGAACAAAGCAGTCACAATTAACATTATAACCGCAGACCTTCTCGCGAAGGCGAACGGTGCGATACTATCGCGCCTTTTACAGTATCAGCTTCGCGTAACAAATTCTTTTTCTTTGTATATAAATACACGCGCGCTTTGTGCGGTTGTCCTTTTAGATTGAATCTAAATGCTAATTGCAATTGCGAACAGTTGTTGCGCTTAGTACTCGGCATTCCCCAAATGCCCCGCTCCAAATAAAACGCGCGCGCGACAGCAAAGACCGCTGCGGCGGGGCTTCCCGCGCGCCCGATTCAACTCGAACAATTTCAATTACAATATCACGCAAAACTCGAGGCAGCGGTCAAAGGGATAAAGTGCAAAATATTTCCCCAACGATAATGGACAGTTCGCCGTTACGCCGAACTATTCCAACAATAACGGGCTTCGGACCGACGTATATGCAGATGCATTGCGTTGGTGGAAACGTCGTCGTCAAAACGACCCAACGACCGTTTCGAATCCGGCTTCTCCCATCTCAACCGCGACTTTCAAACGAATAACACCAGAATGCTACGTTCCAATGACACGCCCGATCGCCGATATGTCGTTAACCGATTTTTGCACCACTTTTTTAACACCTCACCAACACCCATCCCAAATCTAACGCATCGATGGTCGTTATTCCGTCCCGATCGACGCGCCCTAACTGCAATATTCGCGAATCTTCGTTCATAGTTCTCCAATTGTTGTCACTGAATTACGACCGGTTACGATTTTGTTTTGTCACCGGTTCACACCGGCGGTCTATTTCGAGGCAGCCGTTTATTTAAAACGAGCGCGCGACTCGCGCGAGCCTACTTAGTTTTGTTTAAATCGCCTTTGCCATAGGTCACGGAATGCCTATATCTAGACTCAGAAGTAGGGCATATATCCAAATCTATATATACAGCGGATAACAATCCAAGCCCCGAAGTTTCTGCCGCGCGCCTCATAAACCTGCACCGAGCCGTCCGGTCGTCGCGTTTCAGTCAGCGCGGCGTCGTTCTCGTTGGCCGAACGCCGTGGCGAAGCGTTCGTTTAATTATTGCGCGCGAAATGCACAACCGCCGAAACAGCTGCGCGCAAATGCCCGGCCGACTCGAGGCCTCCTTTGTCCGCGCGCGCGGACAGAGAGGGGCGCAGCGTATATCGCAGGAGAACACGAGAGTCGCCGGAGGAGGTACGTGCGCGCCATTCAATGCCCGCGTTTCCGGGCGCCAGCTGCGAGTCACTCCCGACTTCCGTCCGATTATTGCCCGAGATAGACGACAAACTGGCTGCCCGGCTAATCGAGCCGTAACGGGTCATTGCTACCAATTGAACTGGTACTTGCCGAGAGGCAGCGCTCGCAGTGCCTGAGACCGATGAGCGCCTCGCGACCTCGTCCCGAGACCGTTTCACGCAATAATTCCGATCGCTGCGACGGGTCCGGGATGACAGATGGAGGCGTGAACAATTTTATTTTCGACCGAGATCGGTAGAAGAAAATCGTTGTTGCAAAAAGGAATGGCGCAGTAGTTAAATTTTAAATATGGTATGGATAAGGTCACGATCAGGGAGCCATGTTACTATGTGAGGTCATTATAAGGCATTCGTATAAGGCGGAGATTAGTGTGCAACGATAGGCGTTTGTACGGGCATGATATGGATAATCACTGCCATATCACTGCAAAAAATATATAATATATGTGTCTTATGTAAGACACAAAGTGACTTATTATAGACGCCTAAGTGTCTTAATCAAATGCAGAATATCGTGCATTAAGACACCTGGTGACTTAAATAAGTCACTTCGTGTCTTAAAAAAGTGACATTTAAGACACTTTTTTCTAACAGTGATGATGCCATAATTGAAAAAAATTGTAAAATTGAAAAACAATATCTTATTCATACGGAAACGTTTAAATGTCGTGTGTTTAAATGTAATTTAGGTTCTGAAAAGAACAGCTTTGACTGTTTTTAAAAGACGGTCACCTATCCATGTAATGAAAATCACTAAGGCTGCTTTACTTCGTTTTTATGATGTGGCATCAATGCCATACTCTCTCTATACGCGCGGTTAATCAAAAATTATATAAACCGAAATGGTTGCCAAATCAAAACGACGTGTGGTGTGTTTGGTACAAATCGATCAGGCCATGATCTTGTTTTCAGTTATATCAATAAACCAAATACTTTATTGATAATTAATACCACAAATAAGGCCTTGAATAGATCACCAAACCTAAAGGTTGGCCCCATCATGGCCACATAAACGCTGACCATTACACGCTTGTGAATACCTTATAGTAACACAATGTATGGCTTTAATATGGTCCTTTACTGATTTTCTTAAATAAAATTTGCCATATTCCAACCTGATAACGGCCTCACTCTTGATATGGCACGCCCGATCAAATGCTTATCAAGGCAATTTCGCGTCGAAGAACATAGTTTCGCGGAGAAAATCCGTGACGCGCGTCCTGAAAAGCGCGACGATGATTGATGTTTTTGAATTCGCTCTTGAATCGCCGGGTTCGTACGAAGCGCGTGCGATGATTCATTAATAGAAAATCATGATCAGGTTTTTCTTGACACATATGCGCGCGGCGTACGATTACGGTCTAAACGCGCGCACAATCCCCGTCAAAGTCACGCGTTATTAACTCCGACACTGGCTTTGCTTAAATCCAAGTTGTAAGACCAATTAGCGCGCCAACGGCAAAGCCGCTTTTATAGGCTAATTGCAAGGCCCGGCTGAAGCGTCAATGGTTTCGAGTCCAAAAACGGTTAATTGCGCTTTATAAAAGGTTCCACGCGCGTAATTCAAGGTAAACAGTGCTTCGACTCGACGTTAATAACGATCGATTGAATTGATCGTCCACGGAGCGACTCGATAATAAATCAATATACAAACGTAACCGAGCGCGGCTGACAATGAGTGATTAAAACGCACGATTCTCACAATCAACAACGCGCGAAAGGTGCAGCGGATTTCGGAATCGGTGAACATTTCGTCGAAACAATCGACACCGGTCGTCGACGAAAATCGATCGTACCAAAATCGCGATTCAAATTTGCAGGCTCTCGGACGTTCCGTTGACGCAATTATTCGGCAACAAACGGTGACTTGAAAGTATTCGCGAACGAACGACAGCGGAACGTTTGAATTTGCAAATGTTCCTGACGAGGCGTGTGTTGCGAAATGCGAATTTGAGCGAAAGGGGAAACAAACGTCGCCCGGTTGTCTCATCCGAGTCGAGTTATTTCGTCTGGCTGAAAAGGGCCATTATCGTCGGGAAACTAGGCGATCCGTGTCACCCCCCCCCCCCCCCCACCCCCCACCCCCAATTTTTCTCTCCCGCAGCGCCCCCCCCCATCCTATATCCCCCTCCCCCCCCCCCGCCTTCCTCCCGCACATCCCCGCCCCCCCCCTTCCCCCCCCCCCCCCCCCCACCGCCACACCATAACCTTTAAAACAGGATGCACCCACCTCCTCCGCCCCGCCGCGGGGGGCCAGCGAGTCCTCACTCGCATACACACCTTACCCTCCCACGACACCTACCCCTTGCGTGCACCATGCGCCGCCTCGTCACGC
>JABFQC010006791.1:0-10527 GCA_022817085.1 Psilanteris sp. ZL-2020
ATATGATATAGCAAAAATGTATCAAAATTCCTTCTAGTTTTATTATACTATATAACAAATTTTACTATATAATAAAAAAAGGTGTCATGGTATAGTAATTTTCTATGCATCTATTGAATTAGTCTACCAATACCAGAAGGTATAGTAATTTATACTGTAACTTTTTTCTCAGTGTAAATGGTGTTATTTAAATGATAATTTGTTAAATATATAAAATATGACTTTAAATAAAAATTATATTATTAAATTAATTCTATATTATCATTGAGGTCTATTCTTGAGATTGACACACGCACATCACATTTTGTAGATTTATGTAACATCGACAAATAATCTATATATATTTAGGTTAATGCAAAACACTAAAATGTTTAAACTTTTTGAATGAAAGCTTTGTATTTAATTATATGTTTAATATAGTATTCATATTTATTTATATTATTATAAATAAATATTATTTATTATATTAATTTTATAAATTCTGATGAACCGTTTGTAATAATTAAATAAAATTTATTTTGTACGTGCATTTGAGTTATCAATCATTAATATTTTAATATTTAGAATTTTAATATTTTTAGAATTTATATATATTGAGTTATTTTAAAACGTGCAAGTTTATTCGTTTGCTTTATTAAATTTGTAGAATTTAATTATTATAATATGTATATTTCATTTAATACTTATTTTTTTAATAGTTACAAGATTTATGACAGGAAATATTTTTTTGTATTATTTCTAAATTTTATGTGAAATTATATTGGGTGGGTTGCAGTATTGCCACTTCACAAAATGTTATATGTGTGTGTCGTGTGCGCGTGTCAATTTCAAGAATAGGCCTCATTGTATTGTAAATGTGTGATCTTGCTCCAATTTGACAAGTTACAATGAAGGACATATTATTATTTCAAATGATGAACTGTATAATATAAAACTTGAAAACCAAAGCAATTCTTGTGACTACTGATAAAGAAATAGTTTTTCAAAAATTAATTTAATTCATGTTCATATAATAAATATTGTATATGTATTAATATGTTATGATTGTAAATATATAAAGAAATTTAACTTTCGAATTGTTCTATTAAATATAGTTCAATAAATTCGATCGTTCTATAAATGGTGCCTTTATTATGAAAATCATTTTTTGAAATCATCTGCTTAAATCTGAAAAATGTTAACAAATCATATACATAATCGTATACTATTGATAGAGACCGAAAAGTTTAAATTTCTATAAGAGTGGTTTCCTATAGTTTTTTCTCATGCAATAGCAAGATAAATTATATGAAGTATATAGTACATAAATTTATGGTACACGGAAATTATCCAGCTTCAAGTTTGACTAAAGAAATTTGGTCCTTCTGAAATCATTACTGCAAGATAGGCATTAATTTAAGGGAATTGTTTGAATCCCTTGATAATTTCTTAAGGAAAGTGATACCAAAAGCCTATATATAAAATCTATATATAATAGATTTCAAAACTCGTGTAGTTGAACACAGCTTTGAATACCGCAAAATGGAAAATTTACACACCTGTATAGTAAGAAAGGAAATGGAAAACAATACTACCCTTATGGTCGATAATGATAATGACCCTTATAGTCGATATTCCCAAATTACTTTTCACTCGGTTCAGGGCCATGGATGGCGAAGCGTATTACGTGCGCCGGCAGATCCTTTATAGAATTAATGTTTCCACAAAATGGCGGATGTACCAAGAACCCTTCTTCCGAATGACCATGATACAGTTGATAAATCTCCTGTGGCATCTATGGAAGCGAGCTAATCCATCTCGGTATAACGCTTGATGTCTGTCACCAAGCTGGAAATCTCTCAGATTAACTTACACCACTACAAGGATGCTATGGCTTTTAGCCAGAAACATAGGATAGCATTGGTTATTGTGTAAAAGCCGATAATACATCAGGCAAACTCAAAGCCTATGATTCTAAAAGGTTTGTTTTTTAGAAAATAGTTTTATAATAATAATAGAAATAACATTGGCGGATTTATTGAAGAACATTGGATTTAATAAAAGAACTTGCTAGAAAAACCAGGATTCAATTTAATACGATTTAAAATTAATGAATGTGCTAGTACATACGTCGTAGCTAAATTGAATGCATACATACAATATTAAGTAGAAAACAATAATGATTTCATACACAATACAAACCCTTACGTACAAAATTATTTCTAAATTGAAATTGTTAAAATCTCGACTCTTCCTTTTTAATTTTTCATGTTACTACTTCGTAATTTACTTGATTCTAAAGACACCAGTATATAAGGGATATATAAAGTTTATTGTTTTCCAATTAATATTTAAAATTATAAGTGTTTATTAGATTAGTTTCAAATCCTAACTTAAAAATATCAAGTAAACAGAAG
The DNA here is from genome assembly GCA_022817085.1 of Psilanteris sp. ZL-2020. Taxonomy (NCBI): domain Eukaryota; kingdom Metazoa; phylum Arthropoda; class Insecta; order Hymenoptera; family Scelionidae; genus Psilanteris; species Psilanteris sp. ZL-2020. The sequence goes on from JABFQC010006791.1 coordinate 2,397, forward strand.
AATGGTGAATATTTATCAAAGATATCTAGATTACAAATTAATTATCAAACGAAATAATAACTGCTATCAATATTAAGAAACAGAAATCATAAATAAAAACAAAATAGAAATATGTAATAATATAATCCAATTTTGTAATAAATATTATAATATATAGTAATTGTATATATGATATATTGGAAAAAGACAATTTAAATAACAAAAGTGCAATTAACACTTAAAACAAATCAGTTACAAATTTAATATAATTTAATAAAATATTATGTTATATGGAAGATTGTAATTTAATTAATTTTCTAATATTTTTTTAAAGAGTTTTAAATTTGACATTATAATAGATAAACTGTTGAAATTAACTATTTTAATAGTTTCTTCTATAGGGAAGTACTAAAATATCTTAATATATTGCTGTTAAAAACTTAATAATAGTAATGTGAAATACATTTTTTTATTCATTCTTTTCCTTCATCAGTGTCAAAGAAATGTAAATATGTAATAATTATTGTACGATGAATAAATAACATTACCTTGCTATAGATAAAAAATATTAATTAATAATATATATACTTTTTCGGCCATACGGGTTGTTTCCCGAGGCGTGATAAATGAATAATAATAATAATAATAAATAATAAATATTAAGTTTACTACATAAAATCTTAAAATTAATATTTTTGATGATTTTATTTGTACAGATAATTAATATATTATATTATCGATAATATTACATATAATATAATATTATATATAATATATTATCGATATGTCAAATTAAAAATACAACTTGTAATTTAAATTTAAAGTTTAAATTAAAGTTTCAAATAAATATATTTGAAACTTGAATTAAAATTGACATTATGCGTGTGCAATTTAAATTTACCTAATAAAATTATGAAGTCTATTTCTTTTATGACAAAAAACAAATGTTCATTTTTGTAAATAAAATTTTATTACTTAAATGTAATTGACATTGCTGATATAAAACTTAAATTAATATATAAATTTCAAAACTAACACACAGTATAAAATTAAGTCATAAATAATACATATATTAAAGAGACTGGCAAATATAAGTATTATAAACATTTCTTAAAAATGTTTTTTATAAACTACTTCTTTATGTACACATCCTTCCAATCTCTTTTTCACACCTATATATATTCATATGTTTTAATTAATTATAATAATCAATTTATAACTCGTTTCCAATTTGTAAAATGTTTTAATATGCATTCTTTTAACAATATATAAATCCTAAATATTAACTTTACTTTTTGGTTTTTGAAAGTAATACAAAATTTTGTTCTATTGCTTTTTCAAACATATCTATAAAATCTCCATAATATTAAAATAGATTGATGTATTTAAAACTATTCTATTAAAAAATCTATATCTATAAAAATTGTGATATGTAAATCACTAAATTATAGTTTTTGAAAAATAGAGATTTTACAGTTACAATTTTATTTTCTTATATATATGAATTTAAGGCCACAATTCTATAATTACAATTAATTCGTGTTATACACATTTCATTTTCATTATTATTTTATCAGTTCATCATCATTATTTTAAAATACATGGACGGATTTTTTAGAATTGTTTTGTTTGCATAAATCGTTCTTCTTTTGATACTACAAAAATCGTTGGCATATTTTCATAACTCATAATATTAATACCTAATCATTTTAAAGTTTAAATTTAATTAATACATTTGAGTCAGTTTATAAATATTTAATTTTTTATATAACTTTACTTAACTCTTTTTTATAATCTCACACCATTTATACATTATCATATGTAATATAAAATGTCTTAATCTCTGCATACAATTGTTAACTTAATTTCAAACAGAAGATATACATATACACATTATTTTTAATGGTACTGTCTACGTTAACAAAATAAAACCACTTAAATACATATGATTGATAGATTGATTTTAAGTTTTATTAATATTATTAAAGGAATGTTTAAGTAACATTGTAAATGCGTATGTTTCATATTAAACAAAACTTTAGCATAATTTTGTTCAATATTTATAAGCAAACTTCACCGTATATAGTTTCATTTTATTTTTTTGTTTTTAATGTATCGTTTGCATCTAAATAGCACTTATAGTAGCTGTGCGGACTGTACATAGAAAACAAAATTATGTTTCAGTAAAAGTAATAAAAAAGTAATTACTTTGCATATTAAATTTTTGCCTGTAAATCATTTGTTGAATATAACAGTATCAAATACGATATATATAAGTGTCGTATTTAATTGTTGTCAAAAATATTTGTAATAAATAAATTTCAGTCTTTCCCAAACAGCTTCTATACAATAATTATTTAGAGATAAATGTAAAAGTGACTTCAAATAAGGCTTGATTATTAAAATTATATAGTACACTTTAAATCTGGGCATTATAAATGAAATGAAATTATTAAATGTTATTATGTCAACACGTTATAATTTTAATATTATAATTTATAAAATATAATTATAATATATGATATGAATTATTATCATTCTATTTATTCAACAATAATAAAAAGCAAAGTAATAAACTTATTGATTTGAGCAGTTTCATAAATTTAAAATATATTTACCAATTTATGGAAAAAAATTAATCATATATATTTTCACATAATATATATAGCCATTCTGATATGGCTTTAATTTTGTTACGACAATTTAGATAAACTTTTATTTATCATTTCAATTTTATTATTATTATTATTGTTCAAATTTCAAGAATCCTAGGATAACCCGCCAAGGGATTAGCACCATTGAATATAATTTATCATTTAATTTGAAATAAAAAATCCATCCACTCTCTTGCACTGAAACTAATTCAACCAATATATTTATAATTATACACTAAATACAATGATTTTGAAAGTAGCATTATTTATAATTGGTATCAAGTCTTATTTGATTTATTTAGTCATTGAATGTCATGGAAATACTCTAATAACCGGCATTGATGGCGGCCAATTCCTCGCCCCAATCAAGACCCTCTACATTCTCAATTGAGGAGCAACATTTGCATGTTTTTCCAAGCAAGAACATAACTCGATTTTGCCCGAAAACGCATACATACAAAATGGCAATAGCTTGCAATACATTGACAACTATGTTACAGAATACGAGGCCTTCATATTTAAGTTGCGCCAATAACAAGAAAATCCAGCCCACGGTCATTATGCCAAAAAGCATAATAAACATCTGGGAGTTGTACTTTAATTTGTGATGAATTCTGCCATAAGTGCTCATTTTTCGCATCGTCTTTGACGTTGAGATAACTAAGCACAGGTTCATCATGATGGTGAATGCGATAGCTGTGAAAATTATGGACAAGCCAAGCCACCCTATTAGTTCTTGAGCTGGGTACAAGGTGCCGCCAATTTTAGGCTTCTTCGTTTCCAGCGTAAAGTGTGCAAATATTGCTGTAGTGGCTATGCACATCGTGAAACCCACTACGTACGATGAATAGTAGCAGTATTTGCGGCCATCAGTTGTGCGAAGGAATATGTTCCGTGAGCGGAACGTGTGCCAAATATAGTAACCCAGCGCGTTCAGCCAAAAGAAGGCCCCTAGTAGGGACACATATAGCACAGCATCTGTAAGAAAGTTAATTTATTAGTATGATATAGAATCAAAAGAAGTGCTGTTATATTTAGTTTTAGAATTATATATAAGTAAAAATACGTTAGGTTTTAATGTAGAAGATCTTAATAGTTGAATGATTTAAAGACATTTCTAATTAATGTCTGATGTTACAGATGATTTCATTATTAATAATTAAAAATAATTAATATGTATATTATTTAGTGCAATAAGTTTGTTTAAATAAAATATGCTTTCTTCACATATCTGTAAACAAAAGTATTGTTTATAACATAAGAGAGTAATTAATTTAATTATAATCAAATAACTGTTATATACAAAATATACATATACCGTGTATACTTATAATCAGTTTGGCAGTGGATTTAATATATTATTATACATATGATTATATACATGTCATAAAAGCGTATTATGATATGTAAATTGGAAATTATATATTATGCATATTAAATTTAACAGTTCATCGAGTGGTATTATTTTCTAAAATAATACATATACAATTTACAGTTAGTCAAATATTTCTTTTTATTCTTATTATATTAATGAATTTTTGTGTGTATCTTAATTATACAAAAAATATCTCCTAGTATCATATTAAACCACAAAGTATCAATTATGAATAAAGAATTAGATGAAGGAATGCTTTCCGATTTGATCAACTAACCGAAGTGTGAGCATTTTTGAGAAGTACAGTTATTTGTCCGGTTTCTAATGAATAAATACAACGAATTGAATCTCATTTCCTATTCTTGTTATTGCATTACTATTTATCACGATAATAGTATTATATCGTTATTTATAATTAGATCAAAATTAATTAATAAATTTGTTTACTATTAATTTACTCATTTATACCAATTTCAATTAATCCACAATCATATTAAAAACCGTGCTTTGAAAACATTTCCCAAACCGTAAAAATATTAATAAAATACTAATTTCAACGACAAAAAAATCTTCAAAATATAAACAAAAATATACCATCATAATCACAAAAAGATCCCGACACTTATACATACATTCATAATCATTAATTGCTAAATCCACCGCATGACCAAACAAAAAAAAGAAAAAGAATTCCTTTGTCATCTCATTCCATTCGTCAACTCTATTTTAAATACATATCTACACTCAATACAAACATTAAAACACGTCTTCTCACAACCTCGCTATTAAACGCCAAATTAAACCGACAAAACCCAATACCAGCAATTGAATCAGCGCCATAATATCAGTCAACCAAATAAATAAACGTATGACCCATTCATCTCAATCAACTCCGTCCATCGCGTCAAACAGACTCCAATTGAATCAGACCATACACAATTTCGCAAATCTTATTGAATGAATCATGATTCACCAACAGATTCGCACCAACAAATCACCTCAGTTCGCTTCAATTTCAACCGTCTCGTCATACATAAAACAATTCTCATCATCTTTTTCCAGGAAATGAATCACGCAATTGCCGCGCACGGTGCAACTCGTAACGCACAACTCGCCAATAAACCCAATTCCGTACCGGATCGATATCGACTCGGCGCCAAGCACATAACCCACAAAAAGCGGGGCCGGCGACTGCACTCGGTGCAGCGCCGAAACCCGAATCGACCGACGCGTACTCACCAGCGATCAGAAAGCTGACGTGATTGCCGAAGTCGGTGAATATTTTGACGGTTGACGCGCACTGACAGCAGATCAGACAAAGCGCGAGGCTCGTGATCATGTTGCCGACCAGGTCCCTGAGCTGGGGCAGCACGAAGTACACGACCGCCACTATCAAATAACAAACGATGGATATCGCGTGAAAAGTGGGGTCCACCGCGTGCTTCATCAGGTAACTCGTGTCGCTCCACTTGATCACCACCTTGGGCACGCAGATGTTCGCGTAAGTGGCCACCAGCTTGTCCCGGCTCAGCACCACTTTGTCCACGCAGTAACGGCCAAAAGGGTAGTCGTAAAACACATCCTTCGCGTTTTCAGCGTCGGCGTCGAACAGGTCTTCGTCGTAAATGTTGGTGTCGCGCTTGCCGTTGGTGTCCTCGATGAAGTGGCGCAACGAGCCGGTCGACAGGAAGCCCAACCTGTCCGGACTGGAAGAATAGTAGTACACATGACTCGGGTGCTCGTTGCTCTCGCACCTCGGTGGCCCCACCTCCACCTCGTAAATCGGCGGCTCCAGGTTCTTCTGGCGCGACTTCGAGCTCGGCTGGCCATCTTCGTTAATGAACTCGGGCCTCCACAGCTGCGTCTCGTTCGTGTCCTCGATTCTGGTACAGGTACCGTCCACGAGCAGCTCCTGCGGCTCGCAGCATTTACCAATCCGCACGGCTATTTGGTCAACGAGCTGGTCTTTCGTGCTGGCCCGCGCCAGCACCAGCGCCAGCACCAAGCCAATCGATTGTCTCATTGTCTCCGAGGTCACATGACCCTGGCTTCAGCAGCGCCTCGGCTCAGCTGACGGCATCGCTCGCGCTGCCAAAACGGCGTCTTTGCTCGGCGTCACTGTCCACGACTGGTTGAGTTGAGGTTATACGTTACTTCGGGTTCGCAACGGCGCGCGCTTCCTCGTGTCTGGTCGCCTGTCCCCCACCACTCCGCGCGCTTGATCGGCTCCCTACCAGCATCACCGTCGCACCCCCGCTCCCCTCAGCCGCACCGCGCTATAGAAGCCGTTTGCATTTCTTCGTCACGCTGCCTCGTCGAGCGGGATCCGACTGTGACGCGTTGTGGGCTTCGAATTACCCGGCGGATAATCGAGCCGAGCCGCGTGGAAATGCGCGATCGGCTTTTTATTGTTCCGAAGCGAACAGGACGCCTGCTGCCGAGAAACGCACGTAAGCGGTCGCGTCGGGAGATGCACTTCAACGTTGTTGGATCAATGTCGATATACGAGTGAAGGGTTTTCGCAGGGAATTAGAATGGGGATTGTTTTAGCTTGGGGTTGCAACTCGAGCAAATTAAACGGATTGAAGCTTTGAGAAGAAGAATAACGCTTTTGTTATGCGTTCTCGGCGATACGATTGTTGGTTAATAGAATTTTTTTTGTTTGTTCTGGATTATGTATTGTGGAGTTAGATTTGTACGTTTTATCATTTATTTTATTGTTTTGTTTTATCGTTATGCTCGTTATGTTACATTATGCTAGTGCCATTTTTAAAGTAATTTTTAATTAAAAATTTAGCGGACTTGTTATTAAGTTATAATTACATTATAATTAAGTTTAATCAAAATATAAGTATAATTTTCAATTTTAACGTCTTGTTATGGTATATTAGAACGAAATAAAATACTAAATTTTATGTGAATATAATTTCACCTTTGCTGACATATAGTATATCTGTCTTTTAAGTTTTTTATAATTCATAATGCCTTTAAAAACATTTCAATTCGGATGCATAAAATTAATGATATTTAAAATAATTTTAATAATAGGGTAACATTTATACATCTGCTCTATTTAGAAAAAGCATCTGTTATTTAGACATACTAACAACTTAATGCGGTATTAAAATATGGATACTATCTATATGACTACATCTAATTTTATTGTTAATAATCGACGCTTTGTAATATATTAAATATAACATTGAATTTTTTTAACTAGTATATTTTAAGGAAACAAAGTTTTTTAACATTTGTTTGTAATTAATAAATTGCAATTAACTAAATACATGCGGTTGTATATTAATAATCAAATAATATTTTTAATATTACAACATTACTACTTATTAATTATAAATTTAGCTATTCAGTCATAAAGGCCTATTGGCTATATAATGTAAAAATGTTAAAAAAAAGGTTCTAATGAACTTCCAACATTATCATTACCAATGTGCACGACACACAGGTTTTTAGTCGGATTTTGCACATCATATGGCCTTAAACAAGCTGTTATTTGAAGGTGGTCCACCTCTTTATTGCATTACTGCTTCCAAGGCATTTTGACTAAAATAAAATAAAAATATTTCATTACTTTAAAATGTTTATTTACAGTATAATATAAATAGGCAGTGTCTACCGGGACAATACGTGAACGGTACGTGAAAATAAATTATATACAACCACGTGAAATATCACGACGTGAACGCACGTGAAAATATCATGACGTGAACGCACGTGAAAACATCGCGACGTAAATGCACGTGAAATACAAAATTAAATAAATAAACAATTAATCTAATTGATAATATAGATATAATTACATTAAAACAAATTAATATAAGTTTTTCACGTTTTTATATTTTTTCGTTTCTTGATTTATCGTTTTTCGTTGCGATTAATAATAATGAGCATTAAAAATCAGTTTTTATTTTCAGAGATGAATTATAATTCTATAAAGATGTATAAATATTCAGCGTGAAATTTAAAAATGTATTTATCACTACACAATGCTAAATAATATATATATATATATATATATATGGGTCTATGTCAAATTCCCTACTTTACAAAAATCCCTACCTAAATATACAATGACAGGTATACCTATAACTAGTATGAATATAGG